>JAMKCH010049644.1:0-64247 GCA_023653785.1 Ophioderma brevispina | reverse complement strand
CAGCGTTAAAAATGCCGGCTTAAAAAACTAAAGTGGGTACCTAGGAACCCCCCTTATGCAGTTAAGTGTTAAAGCCGCTCTTGCATTCTACATAAGAAAAGAAAGTAACTAAAATAGGAAACTTCTTTTAATATCTGTATAAAAATATGAATGAGGTCAATATTATACAAAACAATATTTTGCATGTATACGGTGTGACAAAAGTCAAAACTAACCATTCTAAATGAAGGGAGCTTACAATCGATATTTCCATACGGTCGCCAAAAAATATTACGACCCTAGATGCGTTTTTTTTTTCAAATCAAGTTATTTCATCAAAATAATACATAAACAGATTATATTAAATCACAAAAGCAAAGCAAATGATTGAAAAGATGAAAAACAATGACGTTCGTTATGTTATTATTCAATTCACTTATATGTCCACATACCCATTAACACTTAAGGGACCCAAGGGGTTTTCACTCCCCCCGTTGGGCCCAAGGGGGGTTCATGGGCCCCCCCCCCTAAGGAACCACTTTCCGAGGAATTTTGCACGAAATTTATACACATGTTGAAGGATCATGAAGAAACCCAAATCAGCCAACCAAAAAATGGAAAATTGTTATTTTGGCTGCAAATAGGGGCAAAACCAGTTTTTCAAAACACGCGAAAAATGGGAAAAAAGACGGAAAATTCAAATGAGCCCTTGCGCTTACACCAAACATTTGAAAAACTTATTTTATAGTGATATCTATTCTAGAAGACCAAAATTACATATATTTAACACAAAACTAGCAGTTTTAGGAATCCTGTATTGTTTAGGGTGTTGAAAAAACACGTCATTTTCACATACAGTTTGTTATAGTAAACGCGGTTGGCCCAACATCCATGAGAAAATTTTGTTTTCAGCACAATCTTAAAGGGTTATTTTTTTACTGTACTAATAATTGTTACTTACAGTATGTGTGAACTTATATCAGCAAAAAAAAAATTTGCTTTGGTCTTGGTTTCATTCGTATTTTTACAACTATTCTGAAATGACTTCCCGTTAGTGCCCAAGGGGGGGGGTGCATGGGACCCCCTACATAATTTGAACTCATTAACGCTGGCCCGATTTGAATATTTGGATATCGAAAAAGAAGCGCATTAAAAGTCAGACAATTCAAAAAAAATTGGCGCAAAAAATCCCACGCGTTTTAAAGCGGCCAGCGCTGAAACAAGCTTTTGGGGTCCCTAGGAACCCCCCCCCCCCTTGGTCACTTAAGTGTTAACATTCAAGTGTCATTGAAAAAAATTTTTCTTTTTTTAATTTTCAAATTTGAGAGGTTTATCATAAAAAAAAATACTTCACTTACTATACACACCTAACGGTACTATAACCTATTCTACGAGTATTGTTGGGATTAGTTAACTGCCGTTTTCCTTAAGGCGCATGCATCAGTACACTTGTCCAAGGCTACTACTGCTTTAAAGTGGCACAGCCAACATTTCCAACAAAATGTGAAATTTCAATTCAATGCCTTCAAACGATCAGTCTATGACCTCATTGATATAAAGCCATATGGAAGTCACAGAACGGACTCGAACAGGGTGGGTGCCGTAGGAATCAACGTTCACTTGTTTATGCCACGATCCGTGTCTGTTGGCTAAAACCACTCATGAGTGGTTTATTATAAAAATCGTTCTTAACCTATAAAGGCCTGATTGAGACTTAATAATGTCACTTAGGGCATGTTACATAAAAAACCTTACAACTAGTAAAGATATAAATTTTGAAAAATCTTGAGGCGCATTATTAGTTTTCAAATGTGCCTGGTGTTCTTAACATGCACATAAAAACATAACCCCCCTTTGGAGATGATATCAGCTCAACATATTACCAAACCCTTGTAGCGTAATATACATCTTTATTAAAGATGCCAAATGCCTGGTGGTGTGAGATCTACGAGACACGTTTCGAAGAATTTTGGACAAACAAGGAGAAAGTAAAAATCGCACGCAAACTTGTTTACATTACGGTATCGTTATCGTTCCCCATGGAAAATCATGCTTTGATGTGTCTGTTCGTGCACGATAGAAAATACTAATATCGTATTTCTGTAATAGATGATTATTAGTATTTTTTGTCGTGCACGATAGAAAATACTAAATAATCTTCTTATTACAGAAGCGGCGTATACGGCTTATCACTCCAGAATTTTTTTTTTTTTTTTTGTTTTGATCTAATACATTTTGGTAAGCATGCAAATATGCAGAAAGCCCAGGTTTGAAAAAAATGGGGCGCTTCTAGGCAGTAAATGCCTCATGTCTCTGTTAAAAAAATACTGAATAAGTTACGTTTCTGGAGTAATATGACTTATAATGGTTTGCCTATTGCCTATGAGACAAGCAATTCAAAATACTTACTGGTTTGATATTTTCAGGGACCCATTATACACAAGCTGAATACGAAAACGGTTCGTGTGACTACTGACATAAAATCAATATCGAATTGTACTACTTTGAATATATGTTTGGAAGAATGACCCGGATATTAAAAACATCAGAATCAATATTGTGATTAATTTAAAGCTTAAGTCGGTTATTACTTAATAGAATTTATCGTTTAAAAGCATTATTGGGCCATAATTGTTGGTTATATTAAATTCCAACAAAGGGGGTACCTAAAAATTTAAAATAATGAAGCTGACTTAATTAAATTACAATATGTGTGTAATTTGACAGTTCATTAACAGAAATTCGTACCATTTTACCAGTTTTACAATCTAGCAATAACCAATTATTCAAAGAAGAAACATTCACCAACCGATATCAATTGAATGCTAATTTTCCTTAAGGTTATACTAAAAATGTTCGATTTACGTTTTAGAACGCATTGGAGATAACTTCAAGAATATCAATATCAAGCAAATAAATGTAAGCAAATTTCAAGCACTTCGCTCTGAGTTCGCGATACCAACTCAAACTTTTGGTGTAGTATTTTCACGCAGTTATCGAAATTCAGTATTCAACAAATAGAGGGGAAAATGAGGACTATGAAATTGCGACCCAGCAAACATGCTCTATATAAGTATTTATCTAAGTAAGATAACTCACAGACACCTGAGTGCATATTTTGTGGGTGCGTTTGCCGTTGGTTGGTGGGTAGTTTGCGTGAGGTCCACAGATTGACAAAAAGCGTTCCATTACAGTATTATGACATTTCCATTTAATACAACTTTAAATACAGAAAGTGGGTCAGTTAAAGTGCAGCATGCCCGATCAAATTAATGTACGGTTATTTGTAATTGACTAATTTGCATTTAGTCTCTCAGATTGGCCCGCTTTACCTCTTAACCCTCGTTTTACCCAGTGAACTTCGCTCCGGGTGCGCTAAAATGCTAAAAAACATTCGTAAAGCTCTAGGTAATAGTTCTTCATCCTTCCGGTATTTTAACACCTTCAACGGGTTAGGGTATGCCGTAAAAGGCGAAGGGTAGGGGAGGTGAGGGGGGGGTGGTTGCCACCCCGGTATATTGTATGGTGCCATTTGTGAAAATATTATGCACAGTAGGCTCTAAAACTCTATGTTTATGTAAAAAATAGCCAAATGCCATCATTAGAGCTGAAAACCGACATATGGAAAATCCGATATTCCGGCGATTTTTAGCGCAAAATTGGATTTTACGCTATTTTCGGTCGAAATGCCAATTTTGCCGACTCGCGGACTGGATGACGTCATTGTGACACATACGTTAGGTATGTTGGTACTATTTTGGTATCAATGGAAGAGGAGGGGACCATAGCTATCCAGTGGTATCAAATCATAAGCATGGGTGCTTAAACAAATTTCGAGGGGGGTGGTAAACCACACCCCCCCCTTGGTAAAAACCGTGTTACAAAAAAAAGCTTTGGGAAGACGAGGTTAGATGATAGCTTAATAATAAATGTGAATTCGGCCTACATAAGACTACATTAAACAATAGAAAAATATGATTGTTGTAGATATAGCAATGCATCGTTTCCCGCCCCACGTTGGTTTATGAAGGTTATGATATTAGTGAACGGCCTTGTCGCCAAACGTATTTAACTTGATTTGGAATCAGCGAAGTTGACCGGAAAGGGTGAATTCTATATAATCGCCATGGACTGATCCGGATTACCAGTTATTACTTAAAACATCAACGTTTGCATTTTAACCTATCAACATCCCCATCAGGTTATTACACCAACAGTTGTAATGGCATATTTTGAGGCCCGACTTTGGTGGTCCTGTAGCTAGGCAGTTTTTGATTAATTTAGTAAATCCCACGTGTTTAAATTCATTTCGACAGAACAAGTCCAAACCAGAAGAAAATAGTTTCTTCAAAACACTGCTTCTTTTATTGAGTATAATGTGAAAACGTCGTGGCAAAAGTAATATAACCATTACTAACTGGACTTATTACGTTTACCGAAACTCCTCTGCTCAACATGTTTAGAAGCCATTGGGGATTACATGTGTAAATGTTTAGCGACGATGAATTATATAGATTGAAAACGTGCTACGGTTGTTCTTGTAATAAATTTAGGGATCTCTTTCTCTCGTATGGGTAAAGAATCAGAGTTGATATACGCGTTTGATATACTTGAAAGCATTTCGATTATTCACCAACTTCTTAAGATTGGAATTTTCCAAAAGATCTTAGAGTAACACTGACAGATGTAACAGGTTAATGTTTTGCATTAAAATACTTTGTCAACATTTAGTGAGCCGTATTATGCTGGAAGATGTTTTTTTTGCGCAGGGTAAATACACATAATTCACATAGTCCTAACATTTCTGCACTGCTCCTGCGTGATGATTGAATTCACCTCTACTAGAAATAGGCCCAGACGTCGCGATCACTTGAAACTGTCCTCAAAACAAGATTATTCTTATCGGTGGATCTGCACATGGAGATTTCCAATATGGCTAAATCTGCTACTGGAAGCAAATCTCCATTCAGAAACCATATGGAACAAGCTCAGCGCAAATTAAGTTAATTGTGACTTCACCACACAACACAATCTCAAAATAGTTAACATGCCAATTCTATGGCTATTCGATTGTACTGTTGAGTATTTGACTTTATGACATGTAGTCCCGGTTTATGTAATAGACACATTGACTAGTTTCCGCTCTGAAGCAAACATTATTCCAAGCAACTATGCGTCAGAGTTAACATGGCTGGCCAACTCGCTTGCGTGCAATACCTATAAAATTGAATTTCCGGGGGTCTATTTGAGGACATAAAAACAATAGTCTGGGGAATGTTCAGTTGCTCTACGCAACTTGTACAAATGGTAATATGACAATTAGTCTGTTCTCCAGGCTGGTATCTTGGTTGAACACAATGGTGCTATTTTAGATTCAATCTGCTTTTGGCGTGGTGTCAGTTCCGCACTCTCGTTAATATGCCATTCAAATTACGGTGAATGTGACCTAACTCCAAAACTAATGCAAGAAATACAATTCTCAGAAGTTTTGTGTAATTTTGAGAAGACCAAATCAAACGTTTACCAAAATCAAAGCCGTGGATTTTTTGTTGGGGGGTAAGGTTATACATATGTCAAAATGTGGAAAAGCACTGTTAAAAATTTCCGTAAATAGAGAAAACAGATTTTCCTTAAATTTACGAAAAAATTTAAACTAATAAAATAATAAAAAAAGAAAAATTAAAAAAAAAAAAAAAAAAGGCGAAAATGTTATTACGGAAAGATTTCAAAAAATTTCTGGCAGCAATATTCCGGACTTTTTTTTTGTCCGTAATTTAAATTACGGAAAAATTCTGTTAAAAACATATTTTTTCATAATATGAGACAATTTCTGTAAAATTTACTGTCAAGTTCATGTTTTAATTGACAGAAAAATTTCTGGAAATACCCTAAAAATGATTGAATAGCTGCCAGAAATTTCCGTAAATTTCGCGAACCATTTTTAACAGTCGGGGAGAAATGTAAGGAAACGTTATACAGTATGTTCATCAAGGATTTAAAACACAGGTGCAAATCTGCAGGTGTAGTCATTTTATAAGGCAGGGATAATTTTCAGATTTACTCCGTTTTTCTTTTAAAAAGTTGTCAAATTGTTGGTACAGGAGGCAAAAATACCACGGTGCACGATCCATTGTTTTTGTTGGTTAATACGAATGAAACAGTGACTAAAGTACCAATCTCGGTAAAAACTTCAATAGATTATTACTGGACATTCGCAGTAAAGTGACATCAAATGTTGTTTATGTTGCAATTTGATTTGAGCTCAACAAATCATAATTATGGGACTATAAAACTTCTAGCCATGCCTGGTGCATGAATTGATGCAATGTGTCATCCAAGAAGATCTATCTCTTCCACGAAATTGATTCGTTGATAAATCATCTCCACTCCTAATATGCTAGGATTATAGACCAGTTAAAGCAATGTTTGAACAATGTTAGTGCCTCGGATGGAAAAGGTCGGCCTGACTGTTAACACTGGGCAAGTGTATCTGTTAGAGTTTAACCGATGGCCATAACGATTGGCAGGCATGGATTGGCAGTCAACAAAAGAAAGGGAGCGTAGGATGTTAACTGGTCTATATTCATGGGATTGACAACGTTATAGTATTTTTCTTAAAGTATTGAATAGGGAGCAATGAATTCATAACCCAGACTCCGTTAGTGTAAGTGAGCTCTTAAACCTAAGTGACATACTGGCATTAAAACATTGGACATAATGGAAAAGGACCCTTACATGAATCACTTCCACGAGTTGAAAAACAAATTGGCGTTTACATCTGTTTAACAGTAAAAAACGGAAATGTCCAGGGGGATTTTTGGTGGCAGTTGGCAGTTTGTGGCCAATTTCTGGAACAAGGATGTGACATTACTGCCAGCATTCACCAAATTGAGAAAGCATGTGTTCATGAGCTACACAGACCATGCTATTGCAAGTGCTAATCCCGCGCTAATCCATCTTTCACTGGCCAGGATCAATATCTTACTCTAGTCGATTCAACCCATCGTGTCACCTCTAGACTTTTACTGAAGGTATGGCTTGAAGAGGGGCATGTCATGGTTGGAAATTTAAATCGGGATAAATTCTAAGCTAAATCTATTGAAAATGTAGTCCGAGAGCAGAGAGAAATCAATTCTATGCTTAAAGAAAGCATTCAAATCAGCGTAAGCGCATTTATAGCACCAAAAGCATAAGCGCTCAAACATTCTGTCTAATTTGCTCAGTTGGTTAGTATTCAATGTATAGGTGAGTGAATATATTACTGACTTAGAGCGCCCGTGGTTTTGGATACGAAGGAACACAAAAGTCTTTGAATATGATGGAACATGAAAAGCCAGATTATCTCAATCCTGAAACAGGTGATCGGCTATGTTTTCTTTTTCTGGCCCCTACCAAATAAATGACTCTGTCCACAACTTTCCTCTGGTGACACGATGGGTGAATCTACTATACCAAGCCTAAAGTTACCAAGGCCTGAATCCCGTTCTAGTGCTTTGAAGGGGTCGCAAAACATGCTAGATACACGTAAATATGACAGGGTAGTGTGACACCTGCTTGTCTGTTCCAGGAAATGCGACCAAACTGACCCTCCCCCTCCCCCCCACACCCCCAGAAAGATCTTCCGTTTTAGTGTTTTTACAGAATGTTAAACATTCCAAATGTTTCAACCCGTTGGTAGGATTCAGTAAGGGGCCTTTTCATACGTCAAAGTTCTTTTCTGCCATTTGTCCCTGTAAGAAATTACAAGGTCTGGCATTTCCAATTCAATGATAAAATACGGAGGATGTTCCTTAATTCCAAATGCTTTAAAAAGATATCGACACTAGTGGATGTAGTATGGAGAAGGAGATTATATAGTGATGGAATATAATTTCTATCAATTCACACTTGTCATCAAGTATAAGATCGATGGCAACTTAAACAGAAAATACAATAAAAACAAGTACATGTACTCCGAAATATAAAAAAATAGAAATATCAACAATTGTGACATTATAACATGTATTAGCATGTTGTATAAGTACAAGTTTTCACATTGATTGTATCGGATATTGAATTGGAAGCCAGTGTAGATTTCAAATAACTTAATTATAGTATTCTTTAGTGTGATTAGCGGCGGAAAATAGATCTATTAGAATCAACAG
This sequence comes from Ophioderma brevispina, assembly GCA_023653785.1. Taxonomy (NCBI): domain Eukaryota; kingdom Metazoa; phylum Echinodermata; class Ophiuroidea; order Amphilepidida; family Ophiodermatidae; genus Ophioderma; species Ophioderma brevispina. The sequence goes on along the minus strand of JAMKCH010049644.1, from coordinate 56,124 downwards.
CATCCCTAGTGATAAGTTCAGAACTATGCGGAAGCAATAAGATTTATGATAACAAAAATACATAAAAAAAACATCTACGTTAAAAAAAAATAGGATGATTTGAATTTTAGTGCTGCCAATTCCAATTATCTTATATCAGCAGCCAATGTACAATTTTTTGTTTTTTATTAATTAACTTTACAAATTGCCACTGGGATTACGACATTGTGTTCATTTACGATATGGGCTTTTATAAGTCTGAAAAAAAAAAAAACCTCGACAGAGTGGCAATATAGATTCAAGAAAGCAAAAAACTTTAAAAATATACAAATTTAATATTTCAATTATGAATAGATTGGAATTTCACATTTCCACCCCTGCATAGAATATGAAGGCATGTAACATCTTGCTTGACATGTAATGAAACTTTATTTTATTTAGAAATAGTGGTGTGAAAATTGAAAGGCAAAAGTATCATTATGAAACTATTATATAATACTTTAATGGCTTGATGTGATAACAGAAAATATCGCCCGAGCTAAGATCAAATATCTGCAAGGCGAAGACCAAGTCTGATATCAACAGTACCATACAATATTATTGTTATAATTATGCAAGAAGAAGTTGGCATGGAGTTTTCCAAAAATGTTCAAAAATAATGAAAAAAAAGGATTTGCTGACGGAATGCGATAGCGCAATCATAGCGAATCGAAACACTTTGATTTGGTTAATAATAACATACTTTTAAATCAAGGAAAAATAAAGCTTGTAACCTTAGAACTCAAATTAAAAACAAGTCACTCAAAAAAATAATAATAGGGTTGCTAGAATTCTTGACAGCTGCAATAATTTACCAATTTTGTTTTATTTAAAGGATTATTGTATATTTAAAAATGTTTTATGATATGTATGTAGGCAGAAATCGTGACAAATGATAACTTTGTACATGTAATTAAGGATAAGCTCGATGGCCATCTTTTTAAAAATTAAGATAAAAATAATCACTCAGAAATAACACTAATAGCGGTATCGAACCACTTCTGATGCATGATAATAATTACCACTTGTAAATCAAGAAAAAGGCAAAATGACAACTCTTTAGAATATAAATTTTAAAATAACACTAAAATAATAATAGGATTGCTAGATGTTGACAGCGGCAATAATTTACAATTTGTGTTATTTATAGCACTTTCGTATATTTACATGTGGATGATATGCATGATGTGCAGAAAACGTACTTGTAATTAAGGATAAGATCGATGGCCATCTTTAAAAACTAAGATTAAAAACAATTACTCAAAAATAACTAATAGGAATATACAATTTGAGAGCTGCAATTTAATATTGCCTTATATTAGCGGTTTTAGTTTTCCCTATAATTACAAGTAAGACAGGTATCAGGATTAATTGGACATGTAAACCTGAGGACGTCATAAATTCTAAAATTACAGGTGAGTAAACGAAAAACTTGAACCTGATTGTCGTCCGCATTTTGAATTTTAAACTAAATATATCTAACAATGTGGTTATCTCGGAAAGGCGAGCTACAGTCTTCTGAATCAAGAAGCTGCAGTTGAATAAGTAGCCCGATTTTTATGGACAGATGATTGCCTTCACTAAACGCTCGGACGTAAATGTGAATCATTGGACAGAGCGCAAAACATGCTACTTGATTCAAACAAATGTAGCGGGGTTATACACTAACCGATGTGAATGATCTTTGCAAGTGATATGTAAAGTTAAGGAAGCCCAAGCTAGAGATACCAAATATGATAACTATATTGTTACTTAAAAATTCAAAATGGCGGACACAATCAGGTCAATTTTTTTTTTTACTCACCCTGTAACTTTAAATTAGACTGTAGTAAATAAAAAGAATCAACAGCATCACTGTGATAATAAAAAGTACATAATTATAATCAGGCATACGATCGATGACAACCTAAAAAGAACTTAATTAAAAGTAATCGCACAAAATAATTATGAGGGTATTAGTATTTTTGACAGATTCCCTCTACAATCGATCTTATACAGTATATCGTTATGTGCCTGTGTAAAATACAGGATTGTTAAAATCTGGCATAACAATATATCCTTCGCCGTGTCAATTTCGTTTTTAAATTTATTTTGTTGTAGGCAAATGATAATTTCATACTTGTAATCAAGGATAAAATTGATGGCAATCATTAAAAAACGTAGATTAAAAACAATTACTCAAAAATAATACTAATAGGTATATTTGAATTTTTGACAGCTGCAATTTAAAATTTATCTGATATTAGCAGAGGAAACTTGCTCCCCCGGTCGGTGCGGTACTGAATCAACTTCACACCACATATTGCTCTCATCATTGTTCTTTCTGTTCTTCTACAAACTATCCATTTAACCCCGACACCATGTCTCACTCCCACATTGCATCACCGATCTCACACAACTATTATACGCCATCTCTCTGCATTCAAAAGAAATCTTTCCTGTGTGGCAGCCAACCCTCACAGACGCCTCTATCCTTGTCCCCCGGGTGCGAGAGCTCGCTCCGGTTCTTTTCTTACATCTTCCGCACACAAAATATCTCGCCAAGCTTGTTGAATAACATGTAGTTAACTAATTTCAGTAATTATCCATGCAATTACAGTACAATTTATATGATAGAATAGTAACAATAGTAAAAAAAATACAATCACTTCGTTACCGACAGATTCCGCAGTACGTACAGTACGTTGGTGATAGCTACAAAATTAAATTGCAGTCGCTTATGAAGAGCTCTTGCAGATTTAGATTTGAATTTGAAGATTAACATCTAAAAGGCATTCATTCTCAGTCATTCACATTAAGTTTCTGAGTTTCCTCACAGTTTGCACAGACGTTACGCTTGAGTGTATAATGTTAATGTATTAAGATACATATACATATACTTCCAACTGTTGTTTGATATACATAATTGTAAAAGCATTCAAATCTTGCATATTGTGTTGCATGGTGTGGTATATCATTGAAGATGCGAAAAATACCATGCACATAATAGCGTGGCCTTTCACACTTCACATGCTCTATCTACCTACTCAGAATGCTTTCAATTAAGATTTACTATTGAAGTCATTGTTTTGCCACTACTGCCTTTTGCTGGTGACAATAATCTATACTTATATATAATACAAAGTTAACATTACGCACTTTATATAATACTTTAGCTCTTTAATACGCTTTTACGAGTACAATTCACGTCTGTTCAATCTTGGAGTGCAATTGCTTCTTGAAATTACCCGAAGCGTCCTTTACCCTGCACAATTTACTATAAGAGTACCCAACCCTGTTATCTCTGCAGAGAATTTTCTTAATAATGTAGGGATTAAATGGCGCATAAATTAAAACTGCTTAAACAGATTTGCTATGCTCATAGAGCGGGAGCAAGGATTTGGGTCAAACATCATCGTTCATGTCCCACTACATCTCAGCTTTGACACCTTTGGTAGTTAGTATGGACCCTCTACATCAATGCAAGGTAGTTAGTGGTGTCAAATTGTGGTGTCACTTTTTCAATAGGGCCAATTTAAGTTTACACAGGGGTCAAACTTTCAAATTACTTCAATCATGTTAAAATGTATGCCATATTGTAGGTCTAGTCATAATGATTCCAAAAATGTATGGTTTGTACCATCTATGACCATTGGTTTTAGAGTTATTGGGTAAAACTGGGTAAAAGTTAAGTGCAAAAAAAAAGGTCAATTTCCATTTGTACAAGGTCAAAGTCAGAAGTTGCTCCAATTTTGATAAAAATGAAACAATTTGTTCACCTAGCTTAATGTGTCAAACTAAGGAATAGTTTGTAGCATCTGCAATGCATAGTTATCATGATATGTGACAAATAGGTCATGGGCAACATAATCCAATTGGCATTGACCTTATTTGACCTTTATCTCTGTAAGTAAACATTGAACATAATAAAAACTATACTTTTTGGGAGTCCTCATTCCTCAGGCAATAATTTGCAAGCATTTAAAATATAATCAGATTAGCTTTCAATGTTGACCCCTGTACAAATTGAGTCTGACCTTTTTTGCCCTTTTAGCAATTTTTACCCAGTAACTCCAAAACCAATGGTCATAGATGGTACAAACTATATATTTTTGGAATCCTTGTGACTAGACGGACAAAATGGCATACATTTCAACATGATTGGAGTAATTTATAAGTTTGACCCCTGTGTAAGCTTAAATTTGCCCCTATTGAAAAAGTGACACCACGATTTGACACCACTAACTACTTTGCATTGATGTAGAGGGTCCATACTAACTACTAAAGGTGTCAAACCTTAGATGTAGTCGGGCATGAACGAACTCCCTAAATAAGGGCCATATGATTTATGCTCCTGCTTCTAATCACATTTCAATTCTGAATCAAGACTTGGAAAAATACAGGCCTGAAATCAGTGGAGAACCCAATGTTCCTTGACGTGGTCAAAATGTTGGCGTCAAACGAAAAATACCTTTTTTCTTATTTACCCTGTGAAATCTTAGAACTGAAATGTGTTTGGTTTTGGAAGTTAAGAGGGAAAACGAATCATTATGGTTGACGAGTATTGATTTTACACAGTATTCTATGAGGCTTAAAATAACGGTTTTATCGCCCATATTATTGAAATATTGGCGTGAAATTTTACACATCAAGGTCATTCAATCTAAATGAAAAATGAATGGAATTAAAAGGGGCCACCCCCCTTTTAAATTATTTTGTTTTTCTGTTCCTATGTTTGGTTGAGTACATGCTTACATTTATTACATTTTTTCTTGGTTTAGTCCATTGTGATTCAAGCTTCCGTATATCTCAGTTTGATACTCTAATAACTTAATTTTCGATATTAAATCCCAGCATTGTTTGATCTGCAGCGTGGAACGCAACATACATTTGCATCACGCCAAGGTCCTAGGTAACATTCCAGATTATCTGCTTAGAATTAAGCGTAGCCCACAGTAAAATAGCAAAAAGTGTAACAATTTTATGATTGCGAATTATTTTGATCTTGCTCCTTCACTCCATAAAAGGCTTCGGGATAGACTTAAGTATTTATCTTATATTGTAAGATAGTGATGCTTCAAACCATGCCGAAAAGCTGAAAGTTCATGACATTGACTTTTTATTTTATTCATTTACTTTATTTTTTATAGTTAATTTTACTTCATTTTTTCATCATGACGTAACTGATTGGGCTATTGTAACAAAACGCGCCATGCAGTGAATACGTTTTCTAATACATCAAAGGATGACAATTTGTATTTTTGCACCTGGATATCTAATGCTGTTTCCTTTATCCATGGCACTTGCCATAGAATAAATGTGAACATTTGGCAAAACACCGAACATTGTTCAAAAGTATGATCATAACCATTATGACCATTATATATGTATATCGGTTGAACATGCTGTTTAATTATATTTCATAATAGGACTTATTACGTATAGTCAACGAATCTCCCAACACTGGTGCTTTCCCTACCTTTCTGAAGCATACAATAATCACTCTCATTATAAAGATACAATCCTTAGACCCGAATACAGAGCTGTCTCAAATATATCTTTTCTAAAGTCATCGAGAAATTTGCAGTCAAGAACATCACCAGCGGGAACCATGGTGAACCCTTACAACCAGCATAGTACTGAATAATCGATGTTATATAAGTCAAGATGACATAATGCAAATTGTTTCACAACGGAGAGATGCATCATTGATTCTTCTCGATTTGAGTGCAGCCTTTTGTACTGTCAGCCATTCCATCTTGCTCGATCGCCTTACCAACAATTTCTGCATCACAGGAACTGCACTCAGATGGTACAAATCATATCTGTCAGGCAGAACAACTCTCATTTGCATTAACGGGCATCTCTCGGATGTTCATTTTGCACGGTATGGATTACCCCAGGGATCCATTGTGGGCCCACGATCTTTCATATTATATTCGGTCATAATCGGTCAAATAATCAGGCGCCATAAGCTGCAATATCACATTTATGCCGACTACATCCATCGAACTGAAGGATCCGTAATCCATATAAACGTTGCGCTTTCATGTCTTATGTCACTCATCTCAGGCATAAAGGCTGAATGATACATATGTGCTGCGTTCAATGAGGGAAGCTGTGTTAATAGGTGCCCCTGACTATCTGAAATGCAAAATACCCCATGTTACTGACAAAGTAATTCATCCTTCTGACAGTATTCACAATTTGTGGGTTATATTTTACACTTCTATGACAATGTCCATTCATATTGCATCTTTATGTAGCAACTTGAACATCCATCAGACAAATCTAACCCACATCCGCAAATTTTCTTAACTTTGATACCTGTCACTTGATTGTTCATGCTATCAATCTATCAAGACTCGACCATGGTATGCAATATGCTTCTTATAGGTTCCAACATCAACGATCTTCAACGTTTGCAGAGTGTGCAGAACTGGTCACCTATTTCTGATATGTTGTCCATAGAATCTGACAACGTAACTCCATGTCTACAATAACTACTCTGACTGCCGATTACACTTGTAATGTAAGTGCCTCTCTGGAGTTGTACCATGGATGTCTTGTCTCTCTCTACCGACCAGCCTGGGCAAGTCTTCGATCGGCATCAGATAGCACTCATTTACACCTATCAAATGACTCAAATTGCTCAAGAACAGGCTTTTTATTTTGTATATAAGGATATTGGAGAATGTGACTCTTTAGCAAATTTAAGAAGTGTTTAAAAAGTCATTTATACCCAAGTGACATGTAACTGTCATTCTGCATTATTGTTTTGTTTTTTCACCGCTCCGTGCAGCGATCTCGATGTAGTAAGTTTTTAAAAAATGTATTTGTGTATGCTTATGAATCTACTATAATCTACATTATCGCCTTTGGGTGTTTAATTCTAACTGATTGATTCCATAAAATGTTAACACTTAAGTGCCCAAGCTAAAACAAAACTTCCGTTAGTGCCCAAGGGGGGGGGGGTTCCTAGGGACCCAACCCAGATAACCACTTTCCCATGGGAGTTTGATCATGACACTAACACAAGTAAATGGGGGTCACGTAAGAACCACATACCCACAATAAAAATTGAAATCCGAACTTTGACCTATGACCTATGGCCAATTGAAATTGTCACTCTCCGAAGAAGAGTGGTTCGCACATTTCCATCCTCAGCAACTCCAATATAAGGTTTTGAACCAAAATAATTCATTAAATCTACTCTAGAATAACCAATTTAAATAATTATTGCAAAATATAGCCAAATTTATACCATCCTGTATTTTTCTCAGAAACTTCAAAATCACCTTATTTTTCCCATAGACCTACACAGTTAAGAGCACGTCATGACAAAATTAAAATTGATGCTATCAGCATATAAAAGGTTATTTGATTTAAGTATTATTAATTATTAATTAATTGCCTCCTAAGGTATATATCTAAGCAAATAAATCCCAAGATTTAATTACTTTAATTTTTTAATTAGTAAAATATCGGGTTTTTTCACTTCCGTTAATGGCTTCTATGACAATGTCCATTCATATTGCATCTTTATGTAGCAACTTGAACATCCATCAGACAAATCTAACCCACATCCGCAAATTTTCTTAACTTTGATACCTGTCACTTGATTGTTCATGCTATCAATCTATCAAGACTCGACCATGGTATGCAATATGCTTCTTATAGGTTCCAACATCAACGATCTTGAACGTTTGCAGAGTGTGCAGAACTGGTCACCTATTTCTGATATGTTGTCCATAGAATCTGACAACGTAACTCCATGTCTACAATAACTACTCTGACTGCCGATTACACTTGTAATGTAAGTGCCTCTCTGGAGTTGTACCATGGATGTCTTGTCTCTCTCTACCGACCAGCCTGGGCAAGTCTTCGATCGGCATCAGATAGCACTCCTTTACACCTATCAAATGACTCAAATTGCTCAAGAACAGGCTTTTTATTTTGTATATAAGGATATTGGAGAATGTACCTTTAGCAATTTTAAGAAGTGTTTAAAAAGTCATTAATACCCAAGTGACATGTAACTGTCATTCTGCATTATTGTTTGTTTTTTCATCAACCGCTCCGTGCAGCGATCCTCGTGATAGGTTTTAAAAATGTATTTGTGTATGCTTATTGAATCTACTATAATCTACATTATCGCCTTTGGGTGTTTAATTCTAACGGATTGATTTTCCATAAAATGTTAACACTTAAGTGCCCAAGCTAAAAAAAAAAACTTCCGTTAGTGCCCAAGGGGGGGGGGGGGGGTCCTAGGACCCAACCCCAATAACCACTATCCATGGAAGTTTGCATCAATTAACACTAACAACATAAATGGGGGTCACGTAAGAACCACATACCCACAATAAAAATTGAAATCCGAACTTTGACCTATGACCTATGGCCATTGAAGTTGTCACTCTCCTTGAAGAAGAGTGGTTCGCACATTTCCATCCTCAGCAAACTCCATAAAGGTTTTGAACCAAGATAATTCATTAAATCTACTCTAGAATAACCAATTAAATAATCATTGCAAAATATAGCCAAATTTATACCATCCTGTATTTTTCTCAGAAACGTCAAAATCACTTATTTTCCCATAGACTTACACAGTTAAGAGCACGTCATGACAAATTAAATTGATGCTATCAGCATATAAAAGGTTATTTGATTTAAGTATTATTATTATTAATTAATTGCCTCCTAAGTATATATCTAAGCAAATAATCCCAAGATTTAATTACTTTAATTTTTTAATTAGTAAAATATCGTGTTTTTTTTCACTTCCGTTAGTGCCCAAGGGGGGGGGGGGGGGTCCTAGGACCCAACTTTTATTTTAATGAAGCCGTGGGCGGATTGAATTTTTTTTAGTATCAGGAGAAGCGTATTCATAAATCAGACAATTAGCAAAAAAACTCCTTGAAAAATTTGATTGCGTAACCGAGAATCGCAAAAAAAAAATCAAATGTTGGGTACTATGGAACCCCCCCCCCCTTGGGCACTTAAGTGTTAATAAATATGTAACACTTTGAATTTTTCATAATTAGGCTTCAACGGCTTGCGGCGATATCGTGACTTAATATAAAAAATGTTCTCCTTCCATAGTGACTTGCAAACACATTATACAGCAACAAAAAAGTATCCTATCAGTCTAGCCCGTCATTCCTGCGTAGTCTTCAGTATATTACGTGTCGTAAGATGCATGTCAGCTTTAAAACAGAGGTTTAAATATAACGTTAACAAAGTGATTAATTTTGAAGCTTATTGAAGTTGTCATTATAAAGGACATTAAATATTCAGCAGAAAAGCACAAGGAAACGAACAGGGAGTCAGAAAGATAGGAACACGGTAGTTAATGTGTAACGATGTCAAATGAGAATGTTCTATACAGCCGTAGAGGTGTTTTCAAAACTTAGATTTACCTCACGGTTTTCAGAGTTGTTTGTGTACAAACATCTCACTATCGCAAGAGGGATTTTTATACATCCTTATGGATATTTTTTATCATAGAAGAATCAAAGAGCTGTTCTCGATCTTGACAATAGTCTATTATCTTGGGTACAAGGAATATTAAAGGGCACAATTATTTTCATGATGGGCAGATTTTGAGGAAATTGACTTCATATTGCTTAGGGTCCATTATAAAATCACACACTCGTGACAAGTTTAAAATTGTGAGATCCGTATTTTTTATTTTACAAATTTGATAAAAAGAGATTTGCTCAGATTCGCTTGTTGTGAAACAAACATGATTTGTTTTCTTTCAGACGTGTGAAATAGGGTAACAAGGTGTTGACAAATTGGTTAGAGATAACGGCATGGTATGAACTACCAGAGGTAGTCCCCATCAATTATTATTCCATCGGTGGCAATACACTTAGTTTGCCTGTCCAGTATGATTAGAGTAACCGCACATCGCTTTAGTACATTGCTTTTGCTGTACACACACTGGCCAAAAGTATTGCAACATTCAGAAAACGAAATTCATAATCACCAATTGATTTCAAATTATACCATGGATTCTTGACCACCCAATACGTATTTAAATTCCAAAGTTGTGTTTTTCATACAGATGTTATTCCCCCAAATCAAGACAGTGGAAAAACGTTTGATTGATTGTCACGTTTCCTAAATATGGCGGATAAAATGAACAGCAAACGATAACTTTTCGATTGCACTCCAAAAGGATACAGAACAGGACACAAAAGATATGGCTTCAAAACAGCCACTTAATGGATTGTACGGGTTCATTAGGGTTTTACTTAAAATATTTATGGGAGAAAATCATGGTGGTTGTGTGGATCGGAAACGAGATAAAGTCAATGGAAGACAGTGGTCTTCGAAATATTCGAGAAATCCGAGACACCTGAAATGCCAATTCTACTGATAATTCACGTGGTTTACGTAAACCATTTGTAAATTACGCGTTCACATTACATGACAAACAGCACAATGTCAACGGTGCCATTTAAAAGTTGTTTTCAGGTTATCACGTGACCGCTTTCTTGCCATTAAATTTCCCGAGTCCAACGGTGGTGAATGTGCTCCAATCTTTTATTGACATTATCTCATTTCCGGTCCATACAACCACACCAATTTTTCGCCCAAAACATTTAGAGTAGACCCTGACAAACTCGTAAAGTTCATTTAGCGATTATTTGGCAGCCATTTTTGACGTTCCTCTGCCTGTATTCCTTCTGGAGTGCAATCGGCCAGGTATCATTAGCCAGCTTCTTTAACCCGCCATATTAAGGGATAATGAAAATCAAATTAAACGTTTGTCGCACGACTTGATTCTGGGAAACATCATCTGTTTGAAAACCGCATTTTGATAATAATTACGTAATGTGTAGTCATGAACTCCTTTATTTTTAATTTTAAATCAATTTGTAATATAAATTGCTTTTTCTGCATGTTGCAATACTTCTGGCCAGTGTGTGTATGACCACCTGCACTGGTTTTGTAGAGCAGGCCTTAAATGAGTTCTGTATTTGCTGGTTAAGGTTTAATTATTTATGAAGATTATTAACACTTGAGTGCATAAGGTCTCTTGCACTTTTGGTACATAAGGGGGTGTAAGTGGACTCCCTCTTGAATGTTTCTAACATAAAATACTGAGGTACATCACACGGTCACATAACAGGAAAGCAAAATAATTGAAAATATGTTATACAGATTCAAAATGGCGGTCCAAAAACCTGATTTTTATGACGTGCACCAAATTCTCCAGCCCAAAAGTGAAAAAATACCATAAAATTTGGTTCATAATAGTTTCTAAAATACGTTGTAGAGCTTCATCAAATTATAATGAACGTGCCACGTATCTTGGACGGCATTACTACTCCAGCTAACTGAATTGCCTGTCAAAAATACCATTTACATTTTCACATGAAAATGTGAAGACAATAATAGTTCTCAATTCAGCTCTTTAATGGCTTAATTCTGAAGACTGCTTTTCCTACATTCATGGACCAATATGGTTGTTGAGGGCATATGTAGTGATATCAATTCCATCTGTTAATTACATGTCGCGTCTTGATGCCAGATTTTACTTGACTTGAAGTCAGACGAAGCTTGACCGGTTGAGTAAAGCCATAATCGCCTTACGGGCGCATCCGGATTAATATGTGTTACTTTAAATTACTCCCATTAACGTTTGCATTTGAACCTGATATGATCTAACATTTTCCTCCAGGCTATTCTATGATGGTTGCTAGAACATATTTTGTGGCCAACTTCGGCATATATGATGTATGTATGTTAGCTATTTCGTAAAGTAGTTAATACACACGTTAAAGTGGGTTAATGCACACGTGTTAAATTACATTTGGCTTTTTGGTAGAATATGTAAGCAGGCGCACGGTATATATTAATCGTGTTTGTTAATAGGTAACCACACTTTATTAACCTGTTTCAAGTCCAAACGTGCCGCACGTGAGATTACACGGCTTTATAACGACAGGGTGTATTGATTAGCCACAGGTGAAATAACATAAGTCTTGATAAACGCCTCTGTTTGTCGAGGGATACCTTACTTGAGCTCCGAGCTGGTTTTAGGTAAGGGTTTGATAGTTGAAAGAATTTCGATAATTCACCAACATTTGAGCGATTAATCCTGTAGAAGGATTTGTACGTACACTAAACAATGTAAATGCATGTAAATGCATATCGTCGCTGGGCGGGAAAAACCTCTTATGTAACTCCAGAGGTCAAATGCAAAACCTCATATGTAAAAAGTGGGCCCCAATGCTAAAACCTCATATGTGCATTTTGGTCACATCGGGTTTTAGCTTGAATTTCATGCCAAATATGATAGTAAATCATATGGCACTTTATTTCAGAATCTGGAGTAAATAATTTCCTAAATATATTTAGAAAGGAAAACCTTTCTTGTGCATGGCATTACAGCAAATTATTTAGTTTTTGGTGTCTCCCGAAAATGTTACATATGAGGTTTTGTCATGTAATCGTTTTTAATACATGTGAGGTTTTGCTTTTAAAGGTCAAATGCACATATGAGGTTTTTCCCGCCCAGCGACGATATGCAAAAATTTACGTAGACTGTTTGGTACAAAATAACCAGATCGTTTTTTGTATGCACATATGTCACTCTGAATGAATAAGCGCTTGCAAAATAGAGAGGGGAAGAGGAAGCGTGGCTTAATATTTGAAATCTTATTAATTTAGAATAAACAAACTGAAAGATAAAAAGTAAGCGATATTTCAAGTAGGTATTACTATCTATCTATGTAAATGGCCGTAGCCGAGATTCTGCTCACCTTGTAGCGCCAAATGCCCCTGTCCGTCATTAAGATGGGGATGGCAGATGGATCATGTTCGATGTCTCGAGCAATCACATCAATGTAGTTAAAGGGGCAACGACCCCTCTGTTGGCACGGTAACGTCCAGCATGTGACGTCTGAGACTACTTGATCAATCGCACGATGACAGTGACCGGCAAATCGTGCACGGCGTTGGGCAACAGAAGATGAAATTGGAGGGATATCTCCATATATCTGTGCTTTGGTCATGTGCTTACGCCGGGATATGTTGTGTACTCGCATAAGAAGCCTGGTGTAGGTGCCATCAAGTCCATCCCGTAGCTCGTTCTTCATGGCCCAGGTCTCAGATCCATATTACAGGATACTCTCTACGCAGGCTCTAAAGAACTTCAGCTTGGTTGAATTGGAGATACCAGATTGCCATAAGTGGTGCAGGCATTTCAAGGTGTCATTTGCTCGACAGGAAGTCTTTCTTGCTGTCGGCAACATAGGACCCTAGGTACTTGAAGTCCCTGACGTCTTTGAGTTGGGTACCATCTTCAGTGCAAATAGGTTGATGATCATCTTCCTCATTGACGGTCATACATTCCGTCTTCTTGGCCTTTAGATGTAGGCCGACTTTGTCTGAAGCATTCTCAAGTGCTGTTAGTAGATCTCGTGCACCACGTATCAGATCAGCTGTTAGAGCTAGATCATCTGCGTACGTAGTCAAGGTCTGTGAGATACTAACTTTGGTGACTTAGGTTTGATAGTAAGTCCTTTGCCGTTCATGATGTCAAGATTCAGTCTGAGGATGGAATCAGACACGATTACAAAGATTATATATAAGCTCGGTGAAACTGGTGAGTAAATATTATATAGAAGCTCGGAGAAACTGGCGAGCACAGAATTAAATAAAGACGAAAAATACACGCTCTCGAACCCGGTCCTCTCGCTATCTAGGCGTGAGAATTACCACTGAACCACTGTGGACTGTGTTTACGTGGATACCAGAGATGCGAGCGCTAATGTATTTCAGTTTTTATTTCAGTGTTTCAAGCGGCCGTAGTTATATTATATATTTTAGAAGGGGTGGGGCTGAAATGCATGATTCTAGCAGAATCTATGACGATGCGAAACTCAATTAAATGCACGCGAGGATCAAGTAAATGATACAAACCGATAAAGTAATTCTATAGAAGCTCGGAGAATCTGGCGAGCACAGAATTACAAAGAGATAGGGAGCAGAAGTATCTCCTTGGAGGATTCCAGTAGTTGTTAGGATCTGTTGTGTGGGCCCATCCGTGGTCTGCAAAAAGCTAAATGGATTATTATACATGATCGCAATTGCCTTGACAGTCTCACCTTGGACGCAGTAGTTGGTGAGAAGATGCATCAATACATCCCTGTTTACACTGTAAAAATCCTTGGAGAAGTCTACAAACACAATTGAAGTTTTCTCTTGGAAATCCTCAAGTCTTCTATGATCCTTCTGAGGGCAAGTATATGAGGTATTGAATCTGCCATTCTGGTTGCGTCTCAGAATGGGATCTATGTGAAGAGTGATTCTCTTGAGCAGCAATGAGTTGTAGATCTTAGAGGCCAGTGATGACAGTGTGATTCATCTGTGACTTTGTCGTTTGAGGCAAAGGCAGTAGCCTTCTTCTTTCTTCTAGGTAGCATCTCCAACGAATTTCTTTGTTGGCTGAAGCGAGGGCATCATATACTGTGCTGGAGTTCTTAATTGTCATCAACAAGAGCGGTGTTGAGCCTGTTATGTACTGCTACAGTATAGTGGTCACAAAAGTTTGTATCTCCCAATACATTCCTCCAGTCAATTGTTTTTCATGGGATCTCTGGGACGAGGTTGTTCTGACAAATTGCTACGGCTCCTACAAGAGACAATTCTATGATCAGACTTAACAGCTTCAAAAGTGTTGTAGATTCTTGAGTTGTTAATGCTGTAAATCTACTTCTTTCTGACCAGAACATAGTTCAGTTGGGCAATTAGTTCTCCAGACTGTGCGTCCACAGTCTACTTGCTTGATTTTGGAATCTTGTGTTAGTGCCAACAAGGTTAAATTGTTCCATGAAGTATTCATGTCTATTTCATTTCTGTTGTTGCAAGTGAACGGCGCGTCATCAAGTCCAAGCTTAGCATTGTAATCTCCAGGGATGGTGGAAGTGGCATGAGAGACAGTTCTTCTGGATAGTCGTTGTGACCGTGAGGGCTGTAGCAGCAAATGACTGTTGTTTCAGGATTACCCGTCCGTATAAGCTTAATGATGCTCTCATTGCAGTTGACGAGGTTGGCAGGTATTGCACTCTCTGCAAGGTTGGCAGGTATTGCACTCTCTGTATAACACACGTATTTTACATAAACAGTAATTATCGCTCTCGATTATAATTAAGCATTTGATTCCACATCACCTAAATTTCAAGAATGGAAACAGCTATATGGCATCAGTGTTTTTTACCTTTACCTTCATTTTAGATAGGAAGAACATATGAAGCAAAGGTCAGTTTCACAGGTTATGCGGCAGCCGTCTCACCTATCTCCCACTTGGTCTAATTCTCACTTGGTATAATAGTATATGTGGAACTGTATTTTTGTGAAAAGTTCATATACAATTTTGCAACCAAGGTTTTTCTAGATCAAAGTTGTATGAGGATTCCAAAAATCATGGTTGTCATTTTTTTTTAAATTTGTTCTTGGATGCATACCAGGGGGTAAGGTTTATACAGGGGTCGAAATACCAAAACACAAAACGTGTTTAAAAAGTATACCATCACCTTTCAAGGATACATAAGGTTATTTATATTATATATCGTCGCCCGCAACATACTGTCGTATTTCACATTTTTGAGTTTTTTGCGAAATTTCCGCCTACTTCATTAGTCATCACAATCGATTTCTTTTGCCTCCACCAAGTTTCAAATGTGAGGATGCCTAATTATTAGTTTATTATTACTGATTTTTGCATTTTCCTCACAATCATCATATCCGTTAATTTCACATACTGTCGCATTTTGAAATCGCCATTCATTTACCGTGTTTGATATAGCGTTCTATTTTGGGTTTGCCGATCTCAATAACGATTCCATACATATCTATTTGAACGTATTTTCCATCGTTTATTCGTAAACAAGCTTTTCACATAGTGATCTATTTTAACGTACATTGAAAAACAACGGTGTATATGCCGTCGTATTTTACAATATACATTATTTTTGATTCACATACGACTTATAACTTGTAGCCTAATAAGATAATTTATTACAGTTTAAGTTGGTTTAATGGTTTATCTTTGACATTAAAAGTTTTCGTCAAAACAGTAAAGTCTAGATGTTTCGTTTATGCTTCGTTTTATTCCCTTATAGACCATGAAATGGTCGCGATAGATTTGAATTGCGATTTTCCTCCCCCCCCTTTCTCCCCTCGAAAACGTGTTTTTTGTAAAAATACGACAAACAAAACAGTATGTATTGGGCGACGATATTATATATATGGTATACAGGGTCCACAAAAATAGTGCAAGACAACAGCGGCCCCTCATTGGAGGTGAAAACAATAAAATAGTGCGTACATTTATATCATAATCACACAAAATGATGCCTTGGCTTTTGAATACTGTTTACAACATCCTATTTGGTTGTGTTGCAATCCAGAGATATGCTTAATATTCCAAGAAATGTGCGGTACAAATTGGTGCCACTTTTCACAGAATGGGATACCATCTTGTTGATAGATTAGTAATGATAGGGCTTATTGATTTAAGATTTTACTTCAGAACCTACAAATGCACATGGGAAGAGTTCCATATCATGTAATAAGTCATAGACAATTTCAAGAAGAGAAGTTATTTTACATAACTCTTTTTAAAAAAAATAAAAACCGTTTCTTCTTTCAGGCAAGCATGTTGCAATTTATAATATTTGGATCTAATGTCTATGTTTTCACAGCTGAGTTTGCTCTATTTTTATGTTCTTATTAATGAAGTCATTTTTAGAATGTTTACAGAGAATGAGAAACATTAATTTGAAGCAACAAGAAAAAATATCAAGCATTATAACTGTGTGATGGATGAATTCTTTCGAATCGATAAAGTGTCTTATCAACATGCATAGCTATGCATGATTCCATTGTGTTAAGTTATCCTATTCTGTCAAAAGTGGCACAATTGGTATTTCACCCTCTCTTGGAATATTCGTCATATCTCTGGATTGCAACAACCCAATCAAATGCTGTAAACGGTATTCAAAAGCCAAGACTTCATTTATGACACGATGTAAATATAACGTCACTATTTTATTGTTTTCACCTCCAACAAGGGTGATTTTGCCTTGCACCATTTTTTGTGGACACCCTGTAGGTATAGTATATCCTAGGGTTATAGTACAAGAGTTACAAGGCAAAACAGGTTCAAGGTCACACTGTGGGTAAAAGCTCAGATTCATCGGTTTATTTTAAAAAATGGTGCCAAATTGTTCGTCTTACTGTACAGAAGCCGAAATATACAGGTCGCGTTCTCAATGAGGTTTTGGTAATAATTAAGAGGGCAAATATGGCCGTGGTCCACAGGGTCTATGGGAGACCACTAGTCATAAATGGTTACTTTCAAAGGTGAAACACAGAATCTATGTACATTTTCTTATTAAATATGACCCAATGAACGATTTAAAACCAGTTTCAACAAAATCGGACCATAATATAATGACCTTGAACTGTCTTGAGCCTATTGTAATAAAACAGTAGGTGGTCAATATGGCAAACTATACGTTTTTAGAAACCTAGCAACCGAACAAATTGGTATATACATGTATTTTAAAACAAGTTCAACACTTTTATTGTTTACCCCTTTATAAATGTGGCCCCCTTATAAAACATCAAAGAACACATTTTAAAAAATGACAGCCATGATTTTCAGATTCTCCATGCAATTTTGTATGGAAAAACATTGGTGTCAAAATTGTATATCGTCGCTGGGCGGGAAAAACCTGATATGTGCATTTGACCTTTAAAAGGAAAAGCTCACATGTAGTAAAACGCTTACATGACAAAAACCCAAATGTAACATTTTTGATAGACACCAAAAACTGAATTATTTGCTGTAATGCCATGCACTAAAAAGGTTTTCCTTTCTAAATATATTTAGGTAATTATTTACTCCAGATTCTGAAATAAAGTGCCATATGATTTACTATCATATTTGGCATGAAATTCAAGGTAGAACCCTATGTGACAAAAATGCACATATGAGGTTTTAGCACTGGGGCCCACTTTTTACATATGAGGTTTTGCATTTGACCTCTGGAGTTACATATGAGGTTTTCCCGCCCAACGACGATATGAAAAAAACTAAACAAAAACATTAATTACATTTCCCCATGTATTATACCCATTTGGCCCAATTCGCATTTCGTCTATTCTTATTTCGGCCAGAGGAGGTTCTCCTGAAATGAAATTCAACGCGCAAAAATGTTATGTTCTGAGAGTGACTCATGCACGTTCACCTAAAAATTCACCTATACACTTAACTATACTGAGTTGGCTGAAACAAATGAATACCCCTATCTAGGGGTAACTCTTACTACAAACTGGACCAGGAATACACATATAAATAAAATTGCCTCAAAAGCTAACATAAGCCTTTGGTTCATTAAGAGGAACTTATACTCATGTTCAAAAAAGGTAAAAAACCTTGCATATAAATCGTTGGTTCCCCCAACAATGGGGTATTGTGGATCAGTATGGGATCCGTCAACAAAATAACTCATACAGAAACTAGAATTAGTTCAAAACAGGGGAGCTCGATTTGTGATGGGAGATAACAACAGGACAACTAGCGTTCTAAAATGAAAACATGAACTTGAGTGGGCAAACAGCTCTTGAAAGGAGAGAAGAGTGACTAGAGTCACCTCATTTCACCAAACCTTACGGGTCGCCTTGCCATTCAACGAAAATAACTTACGTCCGGTCTTCCGGTCATTCAAACACTGCACATTTACGCAAATTGCCTGCCAAAAAAATTGTTAAAATACTCTTTCATGCCCAGGGACCATATGACTGGAATGCTATACCACAACATCAAAGAAATTGAAGACAAAGAACATTTCAAGAAGCTGTCGCTCAACATTACAACGCCTACCAGTAACCGAACACATCTAGTAACCATTTGTACCTTCCTACTCGTTTTTCCTCTTGTAGGGGAGGGTTGAGTAGTATAGATACAGATCCAGATCTTCCATCTCAATTTTCCACAGCTAAGCCAACGATCTAGGGCGCATCGATATTTGACTTCAAGTAGTAACATTCAAAATTGGTAATGACCTAAACCGTTAGAAGCTTTTTTGATTCCAACAATTAAACTAGTGTGAATGAAATTTACCTGGGGGTCAACCAAAACAAGAGTGAAAAAGACACATGGTGACTCTTGGTGACTTCCTTAAATTGAAACCATCATCAAAAAGCACCGCACATGCTAATTGCAAATTTTACATTATATACTTGTATGTAAGTTCATTTGTAGAGAATGATATTGCGTATGCTAGACAACACTAATAATATTTATTCTTACTGCTCTCAAAGGTACAATTCAATACTTTCCTAGCCTTTGGCCAGACCTTCACCGACATTACTAACCTCTTTTAACTGCCTTTAGAACCACCCAGGATCCGTTTGAGGGCTTAAACAATTAGGAGGAGGTTGCAACGTGTTGCCAATTAATAGTCTATGATACCAGTTCTCCTATGTATATTATGTGTGTTTATATGGCCTCCATTGTTGATTAACTTTTAAAAATTTATTTTCTCAATTTTATTTAAGAAAAGATTTCTCATGGGAAAAGTACGTTGTTTATAATGGGGTTGGTGTGTATTCCGTAGGATTTTCATGCTTAAAATTGAGTTGTTGCTGTTTGGGTTTCAATGGACCCAAAACTGTCAGGAAATGATGGTGTGCAAATTTTCCTAATGCTTCCCCCTTCTTCAAGGGGGAAAAATGTAGTTACAGGAAAATTTAAAATCGAGTAATTGTGTTTTAATGTACCCACTACGCGTTCGTATAGTCATAAGCGATTAGAAAAAGTAGATATTTGCCTAGGTTCCAACCTTTAGTTAACGCGGTATAGCCCCATAATGGGTCAAGGTCACCCTGGGGGTAAATACTTCGATGTTGTTGAAAGTGGAGTCAAATGATTTAATTGTGTCATACTGAACAGAAAATGCATTTTAATGATCTTTTGATATCACAATTACGACAGCAGGTTAAAGGTCTGGTGAGGCCCCATAGGCCATGTAGACCGTTGCCGACATTTTGCGATGTAATAGCCAACCAAATGTCACACCACTGTAAAAATAATACATTTTTGGATCCTGTGAGGCAATACAACAACTTATCACCATTTCAACAAAATCTGAGCATTGGTAAATCTTACCCCCAGGAAATGACCTTGAACCATTATGGGGCTATAGCGCTTTAACTAAAGGTCGGAACAGGCAAATTTATATTTTGTTTCTAATCCTTATAAGGAGACAAACATGTTTAATGTACATTAAAACACCATTCGACTCGATTTAAATTTTTCCCTTTAGTAACATTTCCGCCCTTGAGGCAGGGGGCATGAGTCCGAAAATTTTCACCTCATCATTTTCCCTGACTGTCTGGTCCCTATGGAATTAACAAACAGCAAGAAATCACTTTAGCACCAAAATCCTACGGAACTGTTTCATTGACATCCAACCCACACTATTTACTATAAAAGAGAGAGAAGGGGAATACCCCTAGTGTCGTTTGTGCAAGGTTCACCTGTTTAGATTGGCACATAGGGGAATTTGGGAATTCCCCAGAATGCTAAACTTAGAAACTGAGTCAACTTGTTTATGCTTTGAAAACATGGTAGATCAGGGAATTTCCCCATAGATTTAATATGGAAAGTGAATGTGATTCAGTTTATGTTTATGCATGACTGTTGTAATTGTCTATTTTTAGACTGGAAACTTTGTGAAGTCAGTATATATTTAGAGATTTTGGTTAAGTCTCGCCGCCACAGTTTAAATCAGGAGCTAAACTAGCTCTGGAGATATGCAGTATAATTATAGCTAGTTTTACTCCACACTAATTGTAGATTTGAGTTCTACATTTAGTGCCAGGATTTACATTCACTTTGGATGCCGCCGGAGCTTATCGCTCAATTGTCTCTGTCGTCCTTTTAACCAAGAGCTTCCGTTTTTCGGAATCAAAATTGGGATTCCAATTTGTGGTCCTATATGAGGCATAGCGACCTACTGATGGTGGTATATACCTGGATTTTATTAATTGTGGAACATTAGCGTCGTCGAGGAAAGCCCCGTCGTCATGAACTGCTGGACAAAAGTTAACTTCAAGACTGAGAAGCATTCCACTGGAATATTACCCGAGAATTTATCAGTTGACTTTGCATGCTGTCATTTTGGAGTCTTCGCTGTGAGGACCTATTATCGTTGAACTGCACCGCTACTTTTAGTTGGAGACACATGACCTCTGAGTAGATTAGAAGTGTTAGTGTAATTTTGAATTGTACGATGATTGTACTTTGGACATACCAAATTCTTGAACCATTCCAAACCATTAAAAATCTGTTATAT
This sequence comes from Ophioderma brevispina, assembly GCA_023653785.1. NCBI lineage: Eukaryota > Metazoa > Echinodermata > Ophiuroidea > Amphilepidida > Ophiodermatidae > Ophioderma > Ophioderma brevispina. Next base: position 34,744 of record JAMKCH010049644.1, on the reverse strand, counting down.
TATATAAAATTCCGAATCACTAATATGCAACAAGGCTCATTGAGTTGTGTTTTGAAAGGTATTTTTCGACATTTGGGACGTCTACGAGACATCATACATTGTTTATTACTGTATATCTCTTCAATACATCGCTCATCACTTATAATTTGCAATTTTTAACCCTTTGCCTTATCTTTCCATAAAAATTAACGAGGTCCCTCTACATTCTGCAATCCAAAATCCTAGAGAATTCAATTCACTTTCCAATAACTTGTTTATTTTTTTTTTAATTGTAATAGCGATGGAGGTAGTTATATTTATATAGAAATCACATAGAAGAAATCACCAAGATAATATTAATAACTTCATTACTTACAATTACGAAACCATCGATTAAACTTTAAAAATGAAATAAACACTCACTCAAAATAGAACTGGTATGGATGTTATCATTTTGACACATACAATCTATCTTACATATGTTAAATCTTTCCAATTTGCATGTTAAGAGGGTCATGAATTTCCAAATGAACCTTGAACAAATATATTTTTAACTGTAGTATATTAATAATTGATAATCTTTGTATGCTAATGCAGAGTCCCTAAAATGTGGCATAACAAACATTTCTTCATTCAATTTCGGTTGCAAATGAGCGTGGACGGTAGACAATGGGCTTTTTACGTCGATTTATGTTGTATCTATTTCAATTTGCTCGTGGTAAGGTTTTGCTATCAGTAAATAATGGCGAAATATAAATCTTAGTTGCCTCATCACATGTCCCTGATTCGCTGGGAAAGTCCTTTTTCCTCAAGATTTTTCGTCGACGAAATGGGCAACATTTAACCTATCGTGTGAAACGTCTTTTTTTTTTCCTGAAGGGAAGTTTTCTTCGACTACTGGGCAACATTTAACCTTTTGGTGAAACGTTTACGTGATACGAAGAAGAAACACAAGATTCCCATCAATACCGTTCTTGTGCCTATCAAAAAGGTGACATAAAAATATCGAGTTGGAAATCAATTAATATATGAATTCAAATTGCTTGCTTATGGTTTGTGCTTGAAATAATCATTACCAAGCCTCGAGTTCGTCAATCGGGGTGATGCGCGACAAGGGTCCATTAACATCGCAATGACTGCCAATGACTGTCATCTTTCAAAACAGGTGTCCTTGTCTACCTCAGGCGTGTTACATCATGTTGATAATTCTTACAATCTGAGTACTATTTTGACAGATCTAGTGTTGCGAACATTGTATTCCGTGGCAGGTAACGACCAAAAAAGCTCTATAAAACTTAAAATATTCTCTTCGTTTGGAGAAGAAGGTTTGAAGATGTTTTTATATAGGTTGAAGGGTGCTGAATCAGAATTTTTGGGTTGTAACCTTTGAGGTAACGTGGGGAATTTTGTTAAATAGTAGGGTAATATTCAGGGTAAATTTTGAAATCAGAAGTATTGCGTTATCTTACACCCCAACTACCAATACAAATGCTACTAAAATCATATCCATTGAATTATTTTTTCCACTACTGCATTTTGCGGGCGACAATTTCTACTTCTAAATTAAGTTAATATCCCGCACTAAGCTAAATACCACTTGACCTTTTTAATGGCTTTTATGAGTACACAGAATACACGCCTCTTGCAATCTCGGAGTCCAATTACTTCATAAATTACCCGCAGTGTCTTTCTACTCCCTACAATTTACTTGAATCATCGAGGTAATAGTACTCAATCCTGTTGTAGCTGCAGCTAGTGCAACGGTTAACTGTACCCGCGTGTCGTTGAGTGGCACATAAAGTCATAATACTCAAATAGCCTTGCTGTGCTGAAACATCGTCGCTGGGCGGGAAAAACCCCACATGTAACTCCAGAGGTCAAATGCAAAACCACATATGTAAAAAGTGGGCCCCAGTGCTAAAACCTAATATGTGTATTTTGGTTACATCGGGTTCTAGTTTGAATTTCAAGCCAAATAAGATAGTTAAAAATATGGCAATGTATTTCAGAATCGGAGCAAATAATTATTTAAATATATAGAAAGGAAAACCTTCTAGTGCATGGCATTACAGCAAATTATTAAGTTTTTGGTGTCTTCCGAAAATGTTACATATGAGGTTTTCTCATGTTACCGTTTTTACTATATGCATGTGAGGTTTTTCTCTTAAATGTCAAGTGCACATAGGATGTTTTTCCCCGCACAACGACGACATGTGATTAAATTTAATGCAAACGTCCGTAAAACCCACATGATTATATCACCATTACTATTTTTATTGCCTGCCATTAAGGTCGACAGCTTAACCTGAAACCATACATCCTTTTGGGATAAAGATACATGAAGATAGTATAAATTGCTTAAATCATTTTGACAGTAATTATCCGTAACCAGCCTTCCAGGCGAAATAAGCCGTGTTGGTTTTGTTAGTTTAAGCCATTGTTTTAATACTTGCTTAAATAGTGAGTTGGCTAAAGCACAAATAATTGGGTTATATCATGTCAAGTGGCCCTTCCGAGGATAATCTTGAGGAATCTTTACGCAACGAAGAAACAACCACGAACTGAAGAATTTTCTCAATGAGAAAATCTGAATATAGGATTATCTAAATATATAGAAAGGAAAACCATTCTAGTGCATGGCATTACAGCAAATTGTTAAGTTTTTGGTGTCTTCCGAAAATGTTACATATGAGGTTTTCTCATGTTACCGTTTTTACTATATGCATGTGAGGTTTTTCTCGTAAAGTTCAAGTGCACATACATAGGATGTTTTTTTTTCCCGCACAGCGACGACATGTGACTAAATTTAATGCAAACGTCCGTAAAACCCACATGATTATATCACCATTACTATTTTTATTGCTGCCATTAAGGTCGACAGCTTAACCTGAAACCATACATCCTTTTGGGATGAAGATACAATGAAGTATATAAATTTGCTTAATCATTTTGGAAGACAGTAATTAATCCGTAAAACCCACATCCTTCCAGCGAAATAAGCCGTGTTGTTTTTGTTAGTTTAAAGCCTTTTTTACAATACTTGCTTAATAGTGGAGTATGGCAAAGCACAAATGTAATTGGGTTTGATCATGTCATGTGGCCCTTTCCGATGATAATCTTGAAGGATCTTTACGCAACGAAGGAAACACCACGTACCTGAAGAATTTTCTCAAGCTAGTAAATTGAATTAGGATTATCCTCGAAGGGCCCACTTCAAGAATATGAATAACAATTGCAATTATGGGCGGGAGATAGATCGTTCAAACGTCAAGTGGGTCGATGTGCTTCCTTCTCTATCTCTTTCTTCCATGATCTAACCACACATATCAAGAAATGAATTAAAAGTTCAATTTCCACTCCAGATCAAGAGATGCGTGTATATTTATAATGCGCATAATTTTGTGCGTATTTATCAAGAAATGACTCTCTGGTGTTTTGGACCATGATGAACCTGTTAGATGTGATCTTGGATGTCGTAAAGTATTTCAGAGCAATGCAGACAGAACTCGTCATGTAAAACTTGTGCACAAGGTCAGCTACGAGTAATGTTGCAAGGATAACTTCTAGTTCCAGCTGAACATTTTGTAAATATCAATCGCGTCTTACACACAACACAAATGACTTTTAGACCAATTGAGTTGTTTTTCAAATATTCTATTAGAAAAAAAGAAAAAAAAAAAGAAAAACTGCAGCTTTGGTCCATGCCCCATTCATACAAGTATGTGAGCATACACGCCCCGTCTGACCGTACGCAGAGTTGACAAGTGGTTTATTGATCGATCGATACTGCTAATTGGTAGGGTATTGTTGGTCCGTTAACTCCTGGTTTTTATGGCCGAGCAGCCGGAGCGAATGTCTCTCCCTTACTTCAATTTAATACACGCACGAGACATTTGAATTGAAGAGAACATCTCTTGCCATACCGAGCGAACATTGGCGAGCGAATGTCGTGAGCGAATGTCTCTCGGCTGAGGGCAATTCTATGGGAACGACGCCTTAACTGTCAATATTAATCAATCTGTTTGACAGGTCGGTCACCTTTGTGGCTTTCTAGAGTCTATGATATTCATGTAATAAACATATTTGTTGATTGCAAGTTACAACAGTCCCACAAATTAGGCTAAAGTAAACTACTTGTCTTAAGCTCAGTAATGTACGCCTAATATTTAAGACTCCACAGTATATGTGCCATCGTTTGACATTCTTGTAGCTGTAGTCTAATCCAAGGTCGTACATTATCATTTGAGAAGGAAATTGAAGAAATTTCATATTTTGTTGAAAATGTGCAAGTGCCGGTGAGAGATTTTGGGGCATCCATATATATATTGTGTCATATGGAGTGATTGCATATACAGTTGGCACAAAAAGTATCTCGGCATGCTTTTCGATCAGTATTGCCAAAGTCCGAATAATTTTAATGCCTTCAGATCTCATTTTGTTGCCAAGCTTGGGCTTTTTCAAATTTAACACCTCGCTTGTAAAAAAAAGTGTTGAAGAAGAAGGGCTGAGGGGATAGAACGCCCGAAGGACAAAAAACCCAAAAACAAAAGTTGCAATTATGGGCGGGAGATAGATCGTTCAAACGTCAAGTGGGTCGATGTGCTTCCTTCTCTATCTCTTTCTTCCATGATCTAACCACACATATCAAGAAATGAATTAAAAGTTCAATTTCCACTCCAGATCAAGAGATGCGTGTATATTTATAATGCGCATAATTTTGTGCGTATTTATCAAGAAATGACTCTCTGGTGTTTTGGACCATGATGAACCTGTTAGATGTGATCTTGGATGTCGTAAAGTATTTCAGAGCAATGCAGACAGAACTCGTCATGTAAAACTTGTGCACAAGGTCAGCTACGAGTAATGTTGCAAGGATAACTTCTAGTTCCAGCTGAACATTTTGTAAATATCAATCGCGTCTTACACACAACACAAATGACTTTTAGACCAATTGAGTTGTTTTTCAAATATTCTATTAGAAAAAAAGAAAAAAAAAAAGAAAAACTGCAGCTTTGGTCCATGCCCCATTCATACAAGTATGTGAGCATACACGCCCCGTCTGACCGTACGCAGAGTTGACAAGTGGTTTATTGATCGATCGATACTGCTAATTGGTAGGGTATTGTTGGTCCGTTAACTCCTGGTTTTTATGGCCGAGCAGCCGGAGCGAATGTCTCTCCCTTACTTCAATTTAATACACGCACGAGACATTTGAATTGAAGAGAACATCTCTTGCCATACCGAGCGAACATTGGCGAGCGAATGTCGTGAGCGAATGTCTCTCGGCTGAGGGCAATTCTATGGGAACGACGCCTTAACTGTCAATATTAATCAATCTGTTTGACAGGTCGGTCACCTTTGTGGCTTTCTAGAGTCTATGATATTCATGTAATAAACATATTTGTCGATTGCAAGTTACAACAGTCCCACAAATTAGGCTAAAGTAAACTACTTGTCTTAAGCCTCATATTACGCCTCATATTAAGACTCCCACAGTATAGTTATCGTTTGGCATTCTTGTAGTCTGTAGTCTTAATCCAAGGTCGTACATTATCATTTGAGAAGTAACTTGAAGAAATTGCATATTTTGTTGAAAATGTGCAAGTGCCGGTGAGAGATTTTGGGGCATCCATATATATATTGTGTCATATGGAGTGATTGCATATACAGTTGGCACAAAAAGTATCTCGGCATGCTTTTCGATCAGTATTGTGCCAAAGTCCGATAATTTTAATGCTTTCAAGATATACCTTTTTTTGTTGGCCAAGGTTTGCTTTTTTCATACAAACACCTCGCTTTTAAAAAAAAGTGTTGAAGAATGGCTGAGATAGAACGCCCGAAGGACAAAAAACCCAAACCAAAAGTTGCAGTTTTGGGAGTTTGCAATGGGCATTGCAGTGTACTGCGGCACGAACACGCCGACCACAATTAATATTGCAAACAGGTTTTATCGCTCATTCAGTGGGAAACGCTCTTTGTGTAAAATCAATACATACCTATTATTGTTTTGTAGACAGTGACCATTGAAGAATCCAAAAACTGCAACTGTTGGTTTTGGGGTGTAACGTATTTCATACGTTCTATCTCGGACATTTTTGCACGTTTTTTTTTTAAGTGAGGTGTTAAATGAAAAAGCAAGAGCTAGGCAACTAAATGTATATTTCGAACAATTTCAAACCTATTGGATTTGGCACAATTCTGATCGAAAACCATGCCGAGATACTTTTTATGCCAGTGGTAGATAAGACCCCAAATAGATTACTTACCTTGTATTCGGCTTCTGAAATTCCTTGAACGTGAAAATAAAATGCCATTTTGATCTGCTTAATTTCAATTTCTTCAATATAAAACATTGCCTGAATCTAGTATTTGCTCCTATAGAAAATTAGAAATGTTGGTATGATTTTGTACCAAAGAAATGGTTCTCAGCTTAATCATTTCACATGTGGATATTTTTATTTTAGTGCAAAAATAAGATATTTTTTTCCCAATCTTTAGGAACTTTTGTTATGCGAAATCTTTATGAGACAAAGACCTTTCAAAAACTTATAAAAGTTGCTACTACAGAGCCATAAAACATTCAAAAGAGAAACACAGAGAGGGGCAGGGAAGAAGATCGATATCAAATACTTGATGAGGTGGTAATTACATGAATGAAAACCGAGACAGACTGATCTTATTTTCTGTTGTCTTAAAAACCGTCATGGGCTTTTCATAAATTAGATTTAGCTCCTGACAGCGTCTTGCCATTGCAAGTTGATTTTATTTTGATATTGTGTGCGTATATCCAACTTGATCCAATCAAATTGTTAAATGATGCCAAAATAATTTTGAAGCAATATAGGATTATTATCGGAATGTTGAAAAACATATCCCAATTACATTGATTTCTTTCTTGGTCTATCCTATCATATCCTATCTTTTATCTTCATGCATTTAGTAAGTTAAGAGAAATGAAATTAAAGCATGTTGTTGGGTTAATCTCGGCTTCGTGGCCAGATTTTTTATTTTTTATTTTTTTTTATTTTTTACTTTTTTTTTGGGGGGGGGCTTTTTTTTGTAAAAACTGGCGAAGATTGAGCTCTTTAACTAAAATGCGACTTTAAAAAAAATCACTCAGCATACGATAGCCAGGTGATAGACAAGGTGTCAATTTATTGTTAGCATATTGCAAGATCATAGCAACCCTGTAACTGAGACTGAATTTCAACGTTCTGGTGGCCATAACTACGATCTGGCAATTTTCGCGGTCATGACGGTGGGCAACGGAGATTTTGAGGAAATTGATGCAATCGTGAAGATGTTAAAATTTCTTGCAAGTGGTTGCATTAGGATCTATATTAAAGGTCCTTTGGCATATTGCTAATAGCCTCATTCACAGAACCCCATATTTTAAGTGATCAAAATGTTGCGGGTGTCTGAAGAAAGCTACTATTTTGCTCATTTACCTTGAGAAATACTTTCGCTAAACGTCATTTGGTTGTTAAAGTGGAGTCTCACACGAAAATATATTGAGGGCATATGCAGCACATACTTAATGCAAGCAAATATAAATACCTAAAAAATCATTAGAAGTTCAAATATTCTGTAATTTGCACTAAAATCAAAAGCTAGCTTCAGTATTTTTGTTGCAGTTTATTCTACTTGCAATTTCACAAAGGAATATGATATCACTGCTACCAGGGCAATGCCATCACAATGCATTTTTGATTTGAGCAGAGTTGGACTAGAGGATGAATGGAAATCACTGAACCAGTTAGATCAATTACACAAAGTTATATAATCCTGACTAAGCTTTATCTGTTGGTGAAAATTAACTAGCATCAAACTATATTCGCCCAGGTTAGTTAAATTCTTGATAAAAAAAATCTGATTTTGGTTGGATATCTATACTTTTAATGATTTTTAGGGATGTGGATGTGATTGCACAAAGCATGTGCTTGAATATGGCCTCATTATACTTTTTGTGAGACCCCCACTTTAAGGTTAGGAGCAAACCGTGCCTCATTTTGGTCGACCTACATGTATTTATTTTTAAGGAGTATTCTTTTGGGCTTACATGTATAATCAACATGAAAAATTTAAATCATTAATTAAAGATTACATTGATATAAGCAACCTTTATTTTTCATTTCCCGACTTGTAACTTTACCGTAACAACTTTAAAAATATATCAGGGAAAAGCATGTCTGAACTTACCAGAGATAGGCCCCTATTAATTATTGCTTCTTTGCCGGGACAATGACACTTAGTTACTTGTCCAGGCGAGTATGTCTTAAATTCTAACACAGCAGAGTATGATAATAGTAACCATCAACATCACGTATGCTTCTATGGCCACCTGTACTGGTCATCTAGAAAGTCTTTAATATCTGTATAATAAGGTTTGATTATTTATGTCTTTTCAGCTTAAGTAGATCATTTCGACACAATAATTGTAAATCGATGCCTGGAGGTACTAGATCATCTTACGGCAATCGCGGTTGACACCGAAACTATGCTACAGTTGTGACCCCATTTGTACATGCCGAAGTATCATTCGGTAAATAAAAGTTCAAATTAATCATGGGGAATGTATCCTAATTTTAATCAATGGATCATAATTATACAAATTGAATCCAGAATTACAGTACCTGAGCATACACATCGCAGTAAGTAGCCTCCATATCTCCTAAATATTCTTCAGGATAGAAAAAACACCAGTGCGTTACAGTAACTCTACATTTGTCTTACAGTTATTAAATGATGATTTTACAAGAATATTCCAAATTCAATTTAAATTTTCAAAACTGCTTTAACCCATGCAAATTGTCTTTTTTATGTTATAGCGCCCTATATGTTATATATATGTTATATGCTCATTCTCTATAGCGTTTTAAGGGAAAAAATCACCTATGCCTGCGATGAAATTTCTTTAAAATTGCACAGGATCAACCATTGCAAACAACGCCCCTGATTGGATAAAGAGTTTTGACAGTTGGATATTACTATAAAAGATCAGCTAGCTAGACTTCCGGATTGTTATGGACAGATACGTTATAAGATGATTTGTAACTTTCTTAAACGTTTCTTCCTTCTCTTTTAATACGTCTTAACACTTACACAACAACAATTAAGGCCAAGAAAATAAAAAGGTCTGTCTCACAGATCCGCACAAGTATGTGGGGTCACTTTTTGCGCATAACACAACACGTTGATCCCTTTTTTTTTTTTTTTTTTTTTTTTTGCTTTTTCTTTAGTTGTCAGAAAAAGAAGAAAACGGGAGAAAAAATGCAAAACTGATCGCAAAGTGGCTGAAAAAAAGTGGGCAAAAACAAAGAATTTCGTCATTTCGTATAGCTAATTTTCTCTAAAAATACATGGCACATATTTTTTTGCTAAATGTATGTGAGATAAACGTTTCTTTTTTTTTTCCTTTTTCATGAGCCAAAATAGAAACAAGTGACCTTTGCCATTGCTTTAACACAATGTTTGAATTTCAGTTTTAAACAGAGTTACTCTACGCAGGATAAAGAAGTAAACGTAATGCCGTGACAATAAAAGACACTATCAGTGATTTATCCGAAAGATTCAAAATATATTGATTTTGCAGGAATAGCCTTAAAAGTGAAGCATAAGTCTGTAGAATTCTCATAAGTTACTTTTTCCAACTGACGAATTTACAGAAAAGGAAGAAAACGGCAGTGTTCAAAGCTAGGAATCTCCATTCAATTACGTGTTGTAGTAAGTGTCCGTTCGGACAGTAATGACTAAAACATCCGATTTTGTCCTTATTCGGTTGTTTCTGGTCCTCTCATTTGCAGGGTATGTTAGGATACCTGCACTTGTTACAAACATGCAAAGATCTGATTTTTGATGATTTTTTCGATTTTCTGATTTAGCAAATCACTGATAGTGTCTTTAAGTCATACAAAACTCGGCCTTAAGAATGTAATGTTATAGAACATCACCTTAATATGTGTTATAATCCTATTTTTCACATTAAAAAAAAAAAAAAAAACATTACCCAAATCACATCTTTTCCTCCACAGAAAAGTCGGGTCATCCAATCTAGTTTATATGTTCGCCCTGGTCAAGTCATAGTAATGCCTGGACGTCGTGGCTAAAGCACATATCAGGCAAGTGGACTAATTCCACTGGTCTAGACTAGATAGGCTCGTTACGCCAATTTGCTTACGGTATGACCAAATTATGTGCATCGCTGAGTGTATTGGCGACAAAGTGTACGCTGTGAAAACAAACTCTCATGGTTTGAATAGATACATTACAAGTGGACTATCGGACAAATAGAATAGTCAAGGCCAAGTGCAAGGAAATATCTGTCTACCTATCAACTCCTCTAACCTACCTACTGAGCTGTGGAAATGCTTACGAAATGCTTACCTACAGAAATATCTTTGCTTGCATATACGTACACTTGAAAAAATGGGGAGTTTTTAAAAAAAAATATGTATTAAAATAATGGATGTGTATTTAATGGTTAAACATTTTACAATCCAACGGCAATATTACATAATAACCTATGGGCAATTTTGTGATATTTTGCCAATTGGTTTTCAATATTGTTTTATTGATTATGCGTATGCTGAAAAATATTGCAATTCATTGGTATTCACGGTTATGTGTACAAAAAAGCCCAACGTGTTATATTTTATTGATAAGATCGATTGTATTACCACTTGAAGTCAGCTTTTAAGTGACCCAGATGAGATTACACCATTCACATTTTAACACTTAAGTGTAGAAGGAAAGGAGTCTATGCTCAGGGTCCATGACACGTTCAGACAGGATTTCTGTTCATTTCCTTCTGCAATTGACTAATTTTCAGTTGGTAACAACTATTAGTTTAAATTCCTAGTTGAACAATGTGTGAGAAGAAGCGAAAACAAATTGCCGCTTTTTGCACGCATGGAAATAAAGTTTTGGCCCATAATTTCCAAACCGGTCAATATTTTTTGTTTTTCAATTTTTCTTCCAGTAGTAATAATGTCTTTGGGTATTCATTACGTGTGCCATGTGTCATGAAAAAAAATATGGGAATGCTGTATTTTTTCGATTGTCCAAGTAGACCCCACCACCACCTTTCTGCACGGGCGGGAACGTAAAATTCATTGAGAGCTCACTTTTGTTGATTCACTCCTTATCTCCGTATCTCCGCATCATCTCCGTATTCTTAAGTTTTCGTCGGGAGTCGGAATCGCTTTGTATTGATATATCGTTCGTAATAAACTTTCACCATTTGAGTGCGATTACATTAACCTTTTCCTACATTGTGTGCTACTTTTAAATTTTTACTAACGCATTTCAAGCACCGTTTCTCTTTGTCTTATATCATGTTTGGGTTATTGTTTTGAATGGTAGTCTTGCAAACGCTCTCATAAACATATATCACTTTGTGATATATTCCCCCCAGGTGCGCGCGTTTAGACATGGGGTGATGAATACAATTAATGAAATTAAATAGCAGCCGTTGAATAATCTATAGTTTTATTGTATTAAGCTTTAGGTTGGGGACCGTGAAATCGCTTAAATTGCCTAATTAACTTTTTCCCCATTAATAATGCAATACTCCATTTCCCCCTTAAGCACACACTACAGAGTAACTTACAATGTTGTAAGCCGAGCAATTAATAACAACCCTTAAAGGTGGGGTTCCGATTTATGTGTATCTTGCTCTCCCACTTGATATGAGAGCCTGGCACCTGCATCCTTACCATCAAGTATCGTGGGAAACAACTTGCGTTTTTGATAATAGAACGATAAATGCCACATTGCAAGGCCCTATTCACTACTGATGCTAAGATTGATGGTTAACCACTAACAACTAAAGTTTTTTTTGTTTATATCTTTGCAAAGAAGTGGATTTGGAAGCTGAAAATTCAGGACGATAATGAGAAAAATACGGCCTTTCATCTGATCTCAACTTTATACTACTTCCAGGTAATAATCCGGGTGTTCCGGGGGCGATCGGAACCGCCGTTAATGGTACATGTCGATTATATACTGCTGCTCAGAAAGTTGTGATAAAATTAATCTTTAGAACTTTTTTATGGAATGATTCTTACAGTGCGAGTTACTTATGAATATCTAGGGTGTATATCGCCACATTACTTCATTGATCAGTCTCTCTTCCGAACATATCACCATGAACTGAGTTCCACAATTAAACCTTTTCGAACTATGAAAGGGGGATTTAAGGATTTTTTACAATTTTTCACATCAATGCATCAAAAAATGTTTAAATATAGCTGGGTTTAAATGTCCAATCGGTCACTATAGCAATATGGCCAACCCCTGTTCATGAATAATTGCGCACGGGGTGCGCTGAAACTCCTTCTCTATAAGGAAACGGGTGATCGTTGCCGCGCACGGGATCCTCATATAGTCCGATAGTGATCGTTGCGCACGGGATCCTCAAATAGTCCCCTGTAGGAGCATCCGCGCACTTGGATCATTTCCGCGCACGGGACCCTCAAATAGTCCGCTAGTGGATTAATTTGCGCACGGTATCCTCATATAGTTCCGCTAGTGGTCGGTTTGCCGCACGAATCCTCAAATAGTCGCGAAGTGGGATTAGTAAAGTCCATGGCCCGATCGCTTAATAGCCTCGTCCCCATAAGCCCCCAGATGTAACCGGAAGTGGTCAACATTTTGGTATCAGAAGAAAACCTATTTTTTCTCATTGACCCTGTGAATCTTATTTAAGAAAAAAAAAGAGAAGCCCCCCAAAAGGCTGTTTGGTTTTGAAGTTATGATGGAAAATGTGCCCAATTTGGTCGACCAATAATTAATTTTACACAGTCTCTATGGGACTACAAAAATCACGATTTAGCTCTCGCTTTCAAAACGGATTGAAATATCGGCGCAGAAACTTTACAGATGGGGTTTGAAGTGATGGCAATCTATCAAGAATGAAAACTCTTCAATATCTTTAAATCCGGGGCCATCCCTCCTTTCAATTGCCGCACTTAATCCTCAAATTAGTCCAATGGCGGGGCACCCGCGCACGTGGATCATAACTGAGCCGCCACCACATCTTGAGTCGATTCCTGAATACTGTCATCTCGGAGGCTCTCACCAGTAATCCACTGGCTTCTTGTCTTTTATTCTAAGCGGTCATGTAGCGACTCTCTCCATAAAAGCCAACTGTCGCCAGTGTCGAGCTATATTCTTCTGTGCCCCCTAGACCAGCTGGAAGTCGAGCAATAGTCGAGCAACACTGTGGTAAACGGTTAGGCATGGATATTTGGGCATTCGTCTTGCTCGGTTTTCGGGTAACCATGTTGAAGCAAATTCCGACTTACAGTTTTAGCGGAAAATGGATTCCATAGGGTCTTCTCCACAAACGATGAAGACGGCTTGGTGGATTTCCGGACTCTACGGCACAGATTATAAAGCAGTGTGCGATCATCTGTCTGTAGTCAATCGTGGTCGTCCTGGAAATTTCGTGGCCTCAAATGTTCACATCTCTCGGTGATGTCTGAGGATTTTACGACCATACTCTGCGATTCCCAGGGGAAATCAGCGACTTTGGTTTGTTTGTACCCTTCCCGTCGGATGGCAAGCACTCATTCGGCGTTTTGTTTAAAAGGCTTATTGTTTCTATATTATAAGTCAACGGCCACAGTTTCGCCAAAGGTAGCTTTGTTTCAGGGATTATTTTATTTTGTAGGCAACGCCACTGTATTCACTTTATTATTATTATTTTGTGCTAATTTGCATTTTAAAAACCAGAAACACAGTCGGCAGATTTTTTTAGGGTCGGTTGTTGTGTGTGACCGCAAACATTATTACATTTGTTTGCTTATTGGGCCATCACAGACCAATCATAATACTTAGAGGATAAATTCCGCTCATATAGCGTACAGCTTATTATAATCTTATTTAAATGCACTTTTTTATTCAATAGATCAAAACTTTTAATGGGTATTCATCATAATCCATCAATTAATTCATTGCTTTGACTCTTGGGAACATTTCTAATATATATTTGTTATACAATAAGGATCTAATAGTCGTCGGTTTGCCATAGTTATTATCTGTTTCCATCCTGTTTGACAAAGCTCCTTGGGAATATAAAATATTGAAACGAAGTGCGCATATAAGATCAGGGAATCCCTGTTGCATTGATTCTGATTTCTTGTACAATTGTCGCTATTTCTCTTGTGTCAATTGAATTCATCCACTTTACCTATCACTTCGACACCTCTATTTCAGATTTTCGTTCGTGACTTGATAATTATATCACTACATTTTCCACGTGTAACACCTGACATAGAAATCCTCCGTTTCAGATAGCTCGGTATCACCGGATTTTTCCTCTTCAAAATTGCAAGTCTCTGAGGCATCGGAATTCCAATCACCGCCTGAAAGCCTAGTTTGTGCCTAGAAGAAATCAGTGAGTAAGTTGGACGGCAGACAATTACAATGGAACTGGAAGCCACATTTAATAAATAAAACCCGTAAATGTACACGGTAAATTTGACCCATTGGTTCGTAGATTAACTGTGGTGGTTACTTTTGTTATGTGGTATTGGTAGAGGAATAAAGTAGAGTTTTTTCATTCTTAAGGGTTGAAATGATCCTGTCCACAATGTGGTTCTCGAGGTAATTGTCAATCTCAAAAACCTTAAAACCGTTTCTATCTTAAACATACACAGTTGCCTGTGATACCGAAAATGGCGGAATGTCATAGTTCTTTTGGGGTAACATTATGGAATTGATGAAAATTCTCGCATCATTTTCTTATGTGTTCATATGCCAAGGACACACCAAAAAGTTGAAGAAAATAGCAGGGTTCGTCAAAAAAAACTTGACCCAGATTGTGTCCTCCATTTGAATTTTAAAAAATATATCTAAGATATGTGGTATCATCGGAAGGCAATTTTCATTGTCTTTCATTGCTGCAACGATAATTCCAATCTGATAAGTATGGGCCGAGCTATACATCTTTTAAATCAAGTAGTCAGCTTTTACCCCTATCCAAACGGATCCCTTTGACGTCACGGCGGCCAACTAAACCAAATGACTCCCAAAATGGTGATAAGGATGTCTTGTTTTATGTCAAATAAGTGTTATCTTAAGGGTGTAAATATAGTGATAATGTGTATATCAAAAGTTTTATGAACACTTGTTTTTAAGATTTGGCCATATTTTGGTGACAAATATAGACAATACTTGTAATCCTCAAAGGGTTGTCCACCGATGTATTTTCCTTCCATATGGTATGATTCATTCAACTCCGGCCAGAAACAGCTAGAAACTGATACATGTTCCAGTTAATAATGTGTTCAAATGATTTTTAGGGGTGCTGAGTGCCGTAGAAACGTTAAGAGGGCTATCGTCTGATTATCAATTGGTGACTGAATTTGCGGGGTTACCTAGCGTCACATTTCTTCTGCAGTCAATAATAGCCCCTTTCTTCTGACACTGATTTCCTGCTTTGACGCCGTTCATTGTAATGTGAATCCGTGAACAGAACGCACAACAGACTACTTTGATTCCAACAACTGTAGCTCGGTCTATACCTAACCGATGCGAATGAGCTTTGCAGCACATTAAAGGCAACGAAATAAGCTTTCAGATTATAACCACATATGTATAGACATATGTATCTTAAAAATCAAAATGGCTTACACAAACTGGGGTCAATGTTTTTTTGGAGTCAACCCTGTAATAAATACACCTTAGGAATCTAATATTCTGTCGCCTTTTCTGTGATATATGTGTTCTTTTGTTTTTGCAACAAACAACAAAAATATGGTGAGAGAGAATTTGGCAACGGAAATTGGCAATTAAATCGAGATTATATAATACCAAAATTAATTTTAGACTACTTTCAAATCTAGTATTGGCCGTTCCGATGTTAATTGGACATTAACCACCGATTTCCAATATCAAAACAAGGATTTTGCATTCATCGTCTTCGCAGTAGCAGTGTTAACTTAATCATTTGATCCTAGTAGCACTTGGAACTTTTCATACGCATGGGTAACGCTGTTAAGATGATTCTTCCCGATAGTGCGCAATATGGATTACATTTTAATTTTCCTATCCAGGATTTGATTAATACAAGATAAGGTATGTAAACTTTCGGTTAGTATTGGTAACCTTTCAGGAATTGTTCACTGATGTTACAAATTGAAGTTGTCCTTTTATGACTGGTATGTTGACTATCTTTGGTGTTTGTTATCTCTCTGCCATTTGACGAGGGTTGCCTTGGGGAGTATTACCATTAGAGAGTAGCTAGGTGAGGAAATGAAAATATTTGTTACCACATGTGAATCATATATCAACGTCCTCAAGTATATAGCATAATCAATTGTTATCAACATGCATTTTGCATGGTCTTGAAATTTCTCTTGATTTCTAAATTGAAATTTGGCATTGCAAATACCACTAATTGTAGATGAAGTGGATGTTTATGTATCACTCAGTCCTTTTTAAAGCACATTTAGTTGACCTTTCCCGGCTTTGCTTGGACTTTTTTTTGCAATAATAATGTCAAAACGATGTATCGTAAGAATATTAACATGAGACAAAGGGCAGTTCTTACAAGTGCGGTTACCCCTCACCGTCTTAGGGGGACAGAGTTGGCGCAGCGTAATCTTCCTCGCCTTTCACAATGAGTCTCTGGTTCGATTCCCGCAGGGGCTCGTTCTCGGTGGCTTTATGTGAATTTGGTTCCATACTCGTTCCCGCAGGTTTTCCTCCGGGTACTCCGGGGTTTACTCCTGCTTCTAAAATCGAGCTTCTTGGCATAAAGCTGTTCTGGTATTATATGGTTTCCCTGATGTGCTGAGTGCCTCTCATGGCTGCCGCACAGCTGCATTTAGCACGTTTTCGTGGATATGTCGCGGTTTTAAAATACAAATTATTATTATTATTATGTACCATCTTTTTTTTTTGTAACACGGATTAGCAAAGGGGGGTGTGGTTCCACCCTCCAGAATTCTTATAAAGCACCCGATGCTTATGATTTTATGACCATGGTAGCATGGTCTTCCTCTTTCCATTGAGACACAAAATAAGTACCAACATCCTAGTATGGCGTCACGAATGACGTCATCATTTCCGCAAGTCGTCAAAATTGACATTTTCCCACGACAATCAATGTTGCGCTAAAAAAAGTTAGGAATATGTGATTTTCATGCTGTTTACAGCTCTATAATGGTGGCAAATCACTAGTTTTTTACATAAATTAAGTCCTTAGAGACATTCCTTGTGCAATAACATTTTCAAAAAGGCACCCTAAAATATCCTGATGATTTCACGAAGGCCTGCAGCGTAATAATAATATAGGAAACAGCGCTGTGAATCTTGATGAAATGGCGCTTTATAAATATGCCCGTGTATTATTCTTATTATTATTATTATTATTATTATTTTGGGGGCAAACACCATTGCCTTCGACTTTGACGGCAACCCAACCCCGTGTGGAAGCTTTTGGCATTTTAGCGCCCCCCCCCCTTGTAAACGAGGGGTTGATAGCTTACGTTTGTAATTACGTAAATTCGGTTGTGTCATTCAGTATTAATGTTCCAGAGTTGGCGGCGCTTCGAAAAAGGTCGGAGCGGTTTACTAACACCGCGTAATCCAGCCTGCCTTAATCTGTCATAAACCTTTAACAAACGTTCTGAATGCAAGCATTGATGAATTTGTTGGTTTGAAGAATACTTACAGACCTTAATTGTTAAGAATCTTATGCCCCGGTCCGCCGATCATATTTTGAATAATCATTGCAAGAGTTTTTAGAGTGTAAACATAATTGTATGAATTCGATACACATAATAAAATTAATGCAGAATAATATTTCGGAAACGATTAAAGCAAATTTCTCGGTTTGGCAAAGTAGTGGCGAGGGGCCCTCTTTCTAAAATATCGTCTGAACCTACACATGAGGATGTTTAAAAATGTGCAAACTGCCTTCCATCTGGAAGGCAGATTCCTATTGTTGATGAAAATTCAGAAATGAAAATCCAATAATGTGTTTCCCAAGTCCGACATTACCCATAGCAGAGGAGGACAACAAGAAATGGTACTAAGTAAATTCCTATCAACAAGGTGAAAGATGATTTTGACTCGTCGTATTTAAATCACATACGACCAGTGTCTTCATGGCGGACTGATTTGCTATTGTAATATCTAATAACTACACCTCATACGTGAATCACTATTTACAGAGTAAGATATCGCGTCGGTGCCTAAAAACAGCCAGCAGGCATATAACGTGTTATAACTTTTTTTCATACTTAGGCTTCTGTGTCTTAGGAGATATCGTGATTTAATATTAGCATGTTCTTCTTCCACCATGAATTTGTAGGTTTGTACACCACAACTAACCTTTATATGTCTCCAACTATCAGATATGTATTCTTCAGTACTATAGAACTTTTCACACGCAGGTAAAATGAAGTAAGCTTTCAAGCACTAGAAGTTTTCAAGATATATTAAAATATAGTGGTTATTAATATAAATTGTTTTCTTTAAATAATAAAGCATTTTATAAAATTATTAAAGTTTTCATTCTAAAGATATTAAACATTAGAATGAAGCCACATAGACGAGTAGAGTTGCGGGAAAATAGGAACACAGTAAGGTAGTACGTTGACATAAATGACAAACGAGATAGGATGATATTGTTGTCATGTTGTCTTGAAACCCTCTGAGTTTTTTTAAATAAAGCTATCTTTGGGTTTGCAGAGGTGTTTTCTGTACAACGTCTTGCCATTGCAAGAGGATTTTTTATCAGGGGCGTAACCAGACTTGGGCCTCCAGGGAGAGGACAAGCTTTTGGTGAATGTTAAAGTTCGAGGTGGGTCCAGGGGCCCGCCTTAGGGCTGAGCCCGGCAGCTCCTGAGTTTTGCCACATGTAAAAGGTAAAAAAACCGAGTGTTTCAGAGCACAAATTGCACAATAAATTCGTTTTGAAACTCTCTCTCCCCCTCTTCTCCCTTTTTCTCCTTTTTTCCTCATTTTTTCCTCTCTTTTCCCATATTCATTTCCCATCTTTTTCTCTCCCTTCTTCCTCTTTCTGTGCTCCTCTCTCCTTTCTTCTTTCCTTCTCTTTCCCATTTCCTTCTCTTTCTCCCTCTCCTTCCCCTTCTTCTTTCACCTTATTCTTTCCCCGTCCTCGTCCCCATTTAGTTGTCCCGGGGGCAGTCTGCCCCCCCCCCCCCCGCTGGTTACGCCACTGATGTTTGTTATAGTTATTGTATATCAAATTTTCTGCAATCGTCTACCCTGAACAATTACCAAAATCGAATCAATCAGGGGTCAATGTGCCCTAAAACGCATGAAACATTTTTCGTGCCGAAACTCTTGTGCAGGTGAATATGCCCGGCAGACGCATCATTGTCAATGTAATAAGATTCGAGCTGCACTACAGTAAATCATCCCTGGCTAACAGGATATGGGCACTTGATTTCACTACTTCATACTATATTGTCCCCTTATACTAATTTTCTTACGGCATGACAAATATACGCATCGCTGAGTGTATTGGCGATAATGTGTACGCTGTGAATACAAAGTTTTGATTTCAATAACTTGTCCCACAGCCTATCTTTGAGTTGAGAACGTAATAAAAAGAAAAATTACTATATATAAAAATGCTAAACTAAAACTTGCCTTCATCTGTTCAGCCCCCCCCCTGGCCTGGATCCTATCACGCTCCAACCAACATCTATCCTTGATAACAAGTACAGGGATGGAATACAAAGTTGTTGACAGCTAACCAAAATCAACATCCATCTCTGAATATCGAAGTAGTCGTACTAAATTGACACACTCTACTACAGAGCAACGTAGGCGTGATTGTAACTTATGATAAGATAGTTAAAACTTGCTTCAGAGCGAGAGAAAGCGATGTGAAGTGAGGGAGGGAGGAGAGAAAGAAGAGAGAGAGAGAGAATGTAACTTTTATTTTCTTTCTATTTATCACCTTTTAGCGATCATTTTAGCAATCACTTTCCTCAGAGGTCATGGAATTCATTGAAAGCGTATTTTCATTGAATTCACTCGATCCTGTCAATCTTCCTAAATATTACAACTTGTGACATTTGCGTACTGATTACATTAACCTCCTCCATAAGGCAATTTATTATTAATAATATTCATATTGCGTTTATTTACAAAAGCTATTTTATATTATTTCCAGTAAGCCCAAAAATGGTTTTTCTGAAGTCTATAACACGGCTTATGAGACTTTTGAGGACGTAATGTTTAACAATTTATATTAAAATGTTAGATTTAAAAACCGTGAAATCGATTAAACGGCCAAATGATTTTTTCTCATTAATAATTCAACACCATTAGCCTAACATTCATGCATGCATAAAACATACTATATCTTTCAGAATGAATGAATTCTCACCAATCGCTTCGTTCCTTAAATCGGCAAATGATATGCAGATCACCAATGTGCACTAAATTGCGTTCGTATTTAACATACAATGCAGGGGAGGATATATGAAGATGCTCAAGTATCTTGAATTTTCCTGTATTTCCTTTTTATAAATGTTATAAAGATAATGGACGTCAACTTCAAATTGATATTCATCCAATTCCGATAAGTTAGTGCATCTTAAGGGTTGACTCTGAGATCATCATCATCATCATCATCATCATCAACATCATCATCATCATCACGCAAGTAATGGAAGAAGACGAAGAGCTCTCTATCGCAATCTGGTTACAGAAAACCCTTGATATAAAATCTTGATATCTTAAAGCACACAATATCGTGATGATGATGATGATAATAATAAGAAACAATAATAATAATAACTCTATCAGTGGAATAGGTGAAATTTTAATTATTCATTTGGTTATAATGAGTTTTTTTCTTATTTATATTAATATTCATATCCTTTGTTATTCTAGGGATTATCCTTCATTTGCATAAATTAATATTCATATCCTTTGTTATCCAAAACGGAATAAACAGGAATACAAAGGGATACGTTAGGGGAAAGAAATTGAAATTGGTTGGTTGTTTGAGGAAATGAATCTTTTGAAAATGATAGGCTCGAAATGTTTTCTTTTACACAGGAGGTAAACAATAATCGATTAAATTTAAACCCACATATACATACATAGATACAAAACTTTTATGATTTGACCCTAAAAACTAAAAGCAAAGCAATTTTGGTTGTCAAAAAATGAAAATTGTCCAACTGTCTTACTATTTTATTTTTCGTTTGTAAGCTTTGTTCACTTGTTTTGTTTTTGTTTTAATTGATGTTTTGGTCATGATCGTCCTCATCATCAATAAATCAAATTGGGACATTTTACTATAATCTTCTGACGCTAAGTACAGTAACTTAGAGCCACCAGGATGGGTATTCCCAAAGAACTTACTACTTGATGTCTGATGTCAACTCTTGCAAGTATAAATACATCTCTTAAAGGCGGATGGCCCGATTTAGGAATATAACGTTTTCATCTTGATAGACTGGCCTTCACCCCAATACCCCATCTGCAAAGTTTCGCGCTGATATTTCAATCCCTTTTGATGTGAGAGCTAAAAACGTGATTTTGTAAGCCCCATAGAGTACTGTGTAAATTAATATTGGTCGACCAAAATAGGATACATTTTCGTTCATAACTTCCAAAGCAAACATCCTTTGGCTCTAAGATTTCACAAGGTAAATGAAAAAAATAGTAGCTTTCTTTTGACATCAAAAATGTTGACCACTTCCGGTACAATCTGGGGCTTCTGGGGACGAGGCTATTAGCGATCGGGCCATGGACATTTAAGATATCTGATTTTAATACTGGGTTAAGTAGACCCATACTAATGGAACTAGAGTAATCGAATCAATTTGGAATACAGCGCCTATATAGCGCTACGTGCACTTGGGATGAAAACGCTCTCCTGACGTACTCCATTGTTATAATTTTATTTTAAACTGCAGTGTTTCAATTGATTTAAAACATTTCATATAATGCATCAGTGAAATCAATACTGAATCAACGTGCTTTGTATAGAGATAATATTTCCTCAAGAGAAAGCAAACTTGAAGTGCATTGTATAAAGCAGTCGGTCGATAAAGGTTGTTGTTCAATCCAGTTATAAATAAAAGCTGCCTTTCGTCACATTTGGACAAAAACTGTTTCATTTGATACATATTAGTATAATGTTAGTATAATGTGTAGAATACAATGTACAAATCACATATCTGGATGTATAGTGTTCTTCCCACAATGCATTTCTTCCAATACAATTTTGGCCGCTGGTTGTCACCTGACTGTAATAGTGACCAAACAGTACTGTAACATTGTAAGATTGATATGAGTTCTGTTTCATTAGGTATTTTTGTTTTTTTGTGCTTTTCGACACTATAAATTCATGTCACAATCAGTGAAAGAAATGTTTTGGAAGAACTGCATTGTGGGAAGAACACTATACCTCCTCTTGCTGGGAACGCTCCTACTAGATTTGTATTATTTATTTATTTATTATTTATTTATTTATTATTTATTTATTTATAAGCATCTATTATTTATTACAACACGGCCATCTAGAGAGAAGTCGGTGTTGTAGTTAATGTCCTTGTCCTGTTTGTCAAAGATCCATTGTATCGTTCGATACTTGTTTCATTTCATATTATATAATTTCGACACATCTGTATCGAATTGTCGTTCCTGACTTTATAATTACATCACCGTATTTCCCACGTGTGTACGTACACCTTCACGTATGGAACCCGTACATTCAATTATACTCGGTATAATCTTAGATCTTTTCCTAAAAAATTACAGTTCTCTTTGTATCTGATTCCAATCACGTTGAAAGCTATTTGTCTAGAAAGTAATCAAGTTGAGTAGGTGGACAGCGGTATAACTGCAAATGCAGTCGAAGCCGAAGTGTTTTAACAAAAAATGAGGTAAATGCCGTGCAAAATTTTTCCCTTGTGAGCCGTAATTATTACCCGAATATCTATATTTTGTAGAGTTATAATCCAGTATATGGCTATACCGCTTTAAATAAAGGTCGGAACCTATGCAAATTAGATTATTTTTCTCATTTTATAAGGAGATGAGCACGTTAGTCATGTTAGTGTACATTAAAACACAATTTGACTCGATTTCAAATTTCCCATCTACTAGCATTGTTCACCCTTGATGAAAGGAGCGAGCATTTTGAAAAATTTGAACCCCTCATTATTTTTTTCTGAAAGGGCGTCTCAGGGCGTATTAACATGGGTCACGTTTCCAGGGGGCAATTCACAGATTTTTTTTTTTTTGGGGGGGGGAGGAAAGGGTTGTTTTGTTTTGTATTGCATTTTTTCTTTGTCGCTATTTCTCTTGTGTCAGTTGAATTCATCCGCATACCTTATCACTTCGACACCTCTATTTCAGATTTTCGTTCGTGACTTGATAATTATATCACTACCACATTTAATTACTTTAAAAGGTAATCTAAATCAAAAGAATGACATTGCATTTATCTTCTTCCACAAACACAGTGCCAATTCATCTTTTGAAGCCTATAACACTTTAATACAAGGTAATGTAGTGTAAACTGTTCGGTTATTATTGGCTGCCTTTCAATGATTGTTCACTGATATGTGCCTTTTCATGCTGGTATGTTGACTTGATTTTGCATGTATCTCTCTGCCATTTGACTCGGGATTGCCTTGGGGAGTTTTACCAACTTAGACAGTAGCCAGGGTAAACAGGAAAGGAAACTATTTGTTATCATCATGTGAATCATATATTAGCGTCCTCGATTGTATAACATAAGCAATTGTTATCGACATGTCATTTTACATAGTCTTGATTTTCGCTTAATGAGTTGAAATTTGGCCTGTCAAATACCACTTCAATGTAGATGAGTTGACGTTTACGTATTCACTCAGTCTTTTTAAGGCCACATTTAGCTGACATTTTTCCGGCTTTGCGTGGATTTTTTTGCAATAATAATGTCAAAATGATCATATCCAGAACAATATATAACATGAGTATAAGGGCAGATTCTAAGTGAGGTTAATAGCTTACGTTTGTAATTCCGTCAATTAGGTTTTCTTTTGGTAATAATGTTCCACAGTTGGCGGTAGCTCGAAAAAATAGTCGATGCCGTTACATAACACCTAGCAACAGCAGCTGTCCTTAAGCCGCCAATAACCTTTAACAAACGTTATGAATGCAAGCATTGATGACAATTGTCGTTAGAAGAATGCTTACAGACCATAATCGGTAAGAAGTCGTATCCTCCCGGTCCCGTGTCCATTAATGAATATCATTCTTCCAAACCAGAACCAGACCAGTCAAAATAGAATAAATGATGCCTTAACCCAAAACTAATTGCAAAAGAATCATTTTCTCCGTAATTGTATTGAGAATACTTTTAAAAACGACATATCAAAAGTTTACCAAACTCAAAGGAGTGGAACATATATTTTTAAGGGGGTAGGTTTATGAAAAGGAACAAAACGCGTCAAAAAGTATGCCAACGTGTTCGTCACCTTTCCAGGATTAAAAAAGGAATAGTTTGCCCTATCTGCAGGTTGTAGTTCAATAGTCAAAATAGGTTCTCGGTCACAATGGGAGTAAATTTTCAGATGTATCCGTTCGTTATAAAAAATGGTGTCAAATTGTTTGTCTAATGGTAGATGAGCCGAAAATATACTGGTTGCACCATCTATGATAATCGTTGCATAATTGGAATGCAAAATGTGCCTGGGGGCTACAGGGCCAGAGTCTATGGGAGGTCACTAATCATAGCTCTGCAATTCTGATATAGAACGTTCAATTTACATTTACTTATCAAGTGGGACAAATTGAACATTTTACAACTAGTCCGATCAAAATCGGACCATTCTATGAATTTTACCCCAGGATGACCTTGAACTGTCAACATGGTCAAGTGCCTATTGTACTGAAACTATAACTTACAGATGGGGCAAACTATAATGTCCTTTTTTTATATGAGTAGCCCAATAAATTGATACATCATTTAAATCAATTCGAACAATTCTATTGTTTACCCCTGTACAAATGTTGCCCCGTATTTCAACATGTTCCACTGGGTTGATTTTGGTAAACTTCTACTATATTATTTTAGACAATTTCACAGTATATTAACACCAAAATTGTTTCTTGTTTGTTTTGGTCAAATCATAAAATAACTGGACTGAACTTTTTAGAGTGTAAAAGAATTGTCTGCATTCGATACATAATAAATGAAGAAAATATTACGAAAAATCAAATTTCTCTGTTTGGCAAAGTAGTTTGACAGGGGCAATTGCTGTTGATTAACTTATCATTCTGTGTACGCCATTTCGAAAAACACTAAAACATTATTCGATCGAACATGCTGTTTGAAATATGTTTCATGGCGGAAAAAGTTTTAGCCTAGAACTAATTTGCAGATTGTACTAGGCGAATAACTGTACACCTCTTACGTGAATCAGCTATTCACAGTGTAAGATATCGCTGACGGTTGCCTTCAAGACAACCAACAGTTGATATAAACGTATATAACTTTTTAATGGTTAGGTTTCTGTGTCTTAGGAGATAACGTGACTTAATATTAAGCGTGGCCATCTTCCACCATGAATTTGTAGGTATGTACACCACCAATGTCATGATCATGTAGCCTTCAGTAGCTTATATATAGCTTTTTACACGCGGTAAGATGAATGTTAGGGTTAAAGCACTAGAAGTTTTCAAGATATATTAAATTATAGTGGTTATTAATATAAATTGTTTCTTAAAATAATGAAGAATTTTCGAAAACTTATTAAAGTTTTCATTATAGATGTATTAAATATTTAGAATGAAGCCACAGAGACGAGTAGGGAGGCGGAAAAATAGGAACACAATAAGTAGTATGATGACATAAATGACAAACGAGATAGGATGATAGTGTTGTCATGTTGTCTTGAAACCGTCGGGACATTTTAAAAATAAGATCTATCTCTGGGATTGCAGAGGTGTTTTATGTACAGCGTCTTTTACCATCGAAAGAGGATTTTTGATGTTATATTTATTGTATATCAAACTTTCTCCAATCGCCTACGTTGAGCAATTACCAAAATCAAATCAGTCTAGTCAACGCTGCCCTAAAACCATCAACACATTTTGTGCAGACCCTTGTTCAAGGTCATATGAAGCTACAGCAGAACTAAGACGCGTTCATTATCAATGTGATTATGATTCAGTTTCTGCGATCTACTCATCTATATCACATAAACGATTTCCCCTCTATTATGACTATATGTTCGCGTTCGCCAAAAAAAAAAAAAATGGTCGAGCTACATTAATGCATCCTGGCTAACAGGTTATGGGCACTTGATCTCACTACTTCAGAGTAGGTAGTCTGCTTACACCAATTATTCGAATCGCGGTGTATTGGCGATAATGTGTACGCTGTGAAAACACAATTTTGATTTGAATAGACTGTCCCACAGTCTCGGCTCTGTCTTTGGGTTCAGAACGTATAAGGTTAAGAGATAAATTACTATCATATGCAAATGCTTAACTAAAAACTTGGAGATCCCTGTTTAGCTTGCCGGTTCATAACGCACCAACCAAGATGCCTGCAGAGTGCGAAATACACAGGGCTCCTGAAATTACACTAACCGGTAGCCGCTCTATGTAAATTTCAGACGCTTAGCAATCTCGCGTATTTACGTGGACCCGCGGGAGGGTCTAGATTTTAATAGAAACATTACTATAGTAGATTCAACCTCTAGTATTTTTCGGAAGGTATGGGTGTTGAATGAGGGGCATGTGCAGGGAGTGGAAATTAAAATTCCACGCTAAATCTATTGAAACACGTAGCCCAACAGAGACAATTCAATTATATGAAAGCACTCAGGCCAGCATAAGTGCATTGACTAATCGTATTTACTTCAGTGGTATTCTATGTAACAGGTGAATTGAATGGTACTGACTTTGGATACAAAAGAACACAGAAGTCTTTGCACTATGTAAAAATAATGTTAACATGAATGGCCAGATTATCTTAATTCGCTCATGAAACACTTGAATCGGGCCACATCTTTTCTTTTTCTGCCTCCTCTCCCAACTAATCGACGCTGTCCAAATTTTTCCTCTGGTGGCACGATGGGTTCAATCTACTATAGTGGACTATCGGACGATATGTTTGGTTTAACAAACTTATAAATACTGGGCCCAAAGGAGAGAATGTATAAATACGTACTAACTCATCTTACCTAGCCTATCTACCAACGTAACTACCGACCTAACCTAGGAAAATCCCTACCGGCATTATCTTTACCAATACCTACGTACACAGGTGATAATGAAATACTTTTGCACTTTGGCATATTCTTCTTGTTATAATGGGAGGGGTATAAAATTCCCTGTAGGACTCTATTGGGATGGGGACATTATACCCCTCCCTATTAAAGGGAACCCACCCTATGCAAAATTAAAAAGCATATTTTGAATCAGTATCATTAATTTTTTTTTTTTTTTTTTTTATATATTCTATGCAAAGAAATCTGGACATTGCAAACGTTGACCTTTCTTGAATAAACAAATGACATTTAGCCTACTTCCCCAAATATCTTGGAAAGGAGGAACCACACGCATGTGACCTAATTGCCTTTTTTACTCCTGGTTACCTGAGGAATAATTTGAGCTATATTTCATTAGATTTAGAGCAGATCAAACATTTGACCCCCATAGTAACTTTACCCCTCTCCTGGAGCCACCCGCAGCAGCAGGTCTCCGGCAGACATTCATATTTGCAAAAGTTATATTTTCCTGTGAATTATCCAGCATTTAAATATTGGTATCTCGTTCGTTTGATCAGAACCTTCTGGGCTGCCGGTCTATATTAAACTTTCGCCATTTGCATACCGATTGCATTAACCCTCGTCCAACCAAAAAACTCTAAAGGATGATCCCCTGTCGCACAAAAAGGCAAACGAATACGATCTAAGGCTTTTATGTAATTGTTAAGTTCATCGTTGCGGTCATTTTAGCGAAAAAAAAATGGATCGGTTAACCACCTTCATAAAGGTCAGGACGTCCCGTCAAAGTCGGAAGGTAGGGGGTGGTTGCCACCTTCCTATACTTTACTGTGTAAAATGCCAAAAAATGGCACTTTACGTAAGTATGATGCTACTGGAAGCAAATACTTGTATTTTTTCTTATTATTTAGAGTAATAGCATGTGTATGCCTACTTTGGCACCCATTATTGCCAAATAAATACCAATTTTGCTTGCATAAATGGCAAAAACGGTCGAAAAACCCTCGATTTTGCTTACAAATTTGCGTAAAAAAGCTCTCAGTTATGACGTCACCATGACGTCAAGTTGTTAAAACTTGATATGTTTGTACTTGATTTGAAGAAAGGACATATGTAGCTACCACTGATACCAAACAAGATGATGTTTGTCGTTTAATTACGAAATAATCAGGGGGGGTGGTAACCACCCCCCCCCCCCTTGGTCGTGAACGTAGTACAAAAACCCTTGGTTGGACGAGGGTCCAGTAACCTTTCCCATAGGGCCAATGTATTCGTATTATTATTCACATTGCGGTTATGAAATACCAGTACTGTATATCTCGCAGTAAGCCCAACATGGTATTCTGGCGTCTATAACAAGGCTAATGAGACCTTTATGGGCGTGCTATATAACAATTATATATTAAAATGTTAGATGGGAGAACCGTTGAAATCGATTTAAACGGCCCGAGTTATTTTTGTCATTAACACATTCAACACCACTACATATACTTTCATGCATGCAGAAATAATAAACACACACATTTTTTTTTTTTTAATGTTAATAATTTTACAAATATTTATATGATAATCGGGTAATATTAAAAATAACTGAATATTACCAATTATATATAATGGCAGTTGGCTGTTAAACGGAAAATGGCATACATTGATGAATATTCAAATGGGTATCGTAAAGTGTGGCATGGTTGGGTATGTCTTGCTGAATGAATAATTCAATCACACAATCGCTTTTGGTTCTTAACCCTCGTCTTACCAGCCGTTTTTTGTAACACGGTTTACCAGGGGGGGGGGGGGGTTACCACCCCTGGAGAATTGTTGTAAAGCACCCGGTGCTTATGATTTTGATACCAATGGATAGCTTATGGTCATATTCTTTCCATTGATACCAAAATAAGTACCAACATACCTAGTATTGGCGTCACAATTTCGTATCAAGTCCGCGAGTCGGCAAATTGGCATTTTCCAACCGAAAAAGGCGAAAATCCATTTTTGTCGGCTAAAAATCGCAGGAATTTCGGATGCATGCGTTTTTCAGCTCTATATGAATGTATATTGCCTAGTTTTCATACACATAGAGTTTTAGAGCCATACTGTGGCATAATATTTTTTTAAAAATGCACCATAAAAATATCCTTGTGGGCACCACCCCCCCCCCCACCCTTCGCGACTTTGACTCCATACCCTAACCCCGGTGAAGGTGCTCCCTTCACAGTTTTCGCTAAATGATCGGAAAGGATGAGAACCCCCCTTGAGGCTTTTTACGAAAGTTTTTTAGCATTTAGCGCACCGGAGCGAGGTTCACTAGGGGTGGTTGGTAAAGACTAGGGTTAAATCGCAATACTTGGCAGATCACCAATGTGCACTAAATTGGGCCCTCGATTTAACATACAATACGGTACTAAAGAGCCTACTTTTCCAAAAAATGTACCGTTGTCAGGGGGGGGGGGGCTTATTACACTTAAGTGACCAGGGCTTTTTCACTCCCGTTGGGCCCAAGGGGGGGGCTCCATGGAACCCCTCTAAGGAACATTTCCACAGGGAATTTTTGCACGAAATTATAACCACATGTGAAGGGTCATAGAACAACCCCACAATCAGCAATAACAAATAATGTGTGATTTGGGCTGCAAATTATGGGCAAACATTGTTTCAAAACCGTGAAAAATGGGGGAAAAGGAAAATTCCAATGAGCCTTTGCGCTTACATCAAACTTTTTGAAAACTTATGTTTGTTGATATCTACTCTATCAGACAAAATTATATATATTTAAAACAAACTTAC
This sequence comes from Ophioderma brevispina, assembly GCA_023653785.1. Lineage (NCBI taxonomy): Eukaryota > Metazoa > Echinodermata > Ophiuroidea > Amphilepidida > Ophiodermatidae > Ophioderma > Ophioderma brevispina. Next base: position 4,751 of record JAMKCH010049644.1, on the reverse strand, counting down.
TTGCAGTTTAGGATCCGATATTTTTAAAGGGTGTGCAAAATACACAGTCCATTTTCCCATAACTTATACAGTAACGGTTTCAACGTTCACAATTAAATTGTTTCAGTAATAAAGGGTTCATTATTTTTAATGTTACTATTAATTGTTTACTGTATTTGTATGTGTGAACATATATCAGCAAAAAAAAATTACTTTGGTTCTTTGATTTTTTTAATAGTCTCAGTTGACTTCCGTTAGTGCCCGGGGGGGGGGAGCCATGGACCCTCACTAATTAACTTGGCCGATTTTACTTATTTTTTGGTATCAAAAGAAGCGCATTTAAAAGCCAGACAATTACACAAATATTCGGCGCAAAAATCCCACGCGTAAAGCGGCCAGCGCGAAAACATTTTTTTAGGGGCCCTAGGAACCCCCCCCCCTTGGTCACTTAAGTGTTAATTTTGACCCGTATAATAATGATAATAATAATTTTAATTCCACGGTTTTTTAAAGTTGGTTGTTTGAGGAATGTTTTGAAAGATATGGTCGACATGTTTTTCTTTTACACATGAGGTAAACAATAGACGATTAAAATGTAAACGCACATATACGTAGGTTCAATCATTTGACTGATTTCACCCTAAAAACTTAAAGAAACGCAATTTCTCTTGTCAAAAAAATGAAAACTGTCTTACTTTTTTTCGTTTGTAAGCTTTGTTTACTTGCTTTATGTTTTAATTGATGTTTTTCTCTTGTCATTATCTTCCTCATCAATTCAACTACAGTAGCTTATAGCTAACACAATGGGTATTCCCAAAGAAATAACTCCATGATGGCTGATGTGAACTGTTGCAAGTATAAATACATCTCTTAAAATATCTGATTTTAATACTGGGTTAAGTAGACCCATACTGATGAAAACTAGAGTAATCGAATCAATTTAGAATACAGCGCCTATATAGCGCTACGTGCACTTGGGATGAAAACGCTCTCCTGGCGTACTCCATTGTTATAATTTTATTTTAAACTGCAGTGTTTCAATTGATTTAAAACATTTTATATAAGTCATCAGTGAAATCAAAACTGATTTTTATAGAGATAATATTTCCCTCAAGAGAAAACAAACTTGAAGTGCATTGTATAAAAACAGTCGGTCGTTAAGGCTGTTGTTCAAACCAGATGTAAATGAAAGCCGCCTTTCGTCACTTTTGGACATATCATATTCTTTCCCCATTGCTATAGATCTATTAAAACTGCTATGTTTCTATTGATACGTAAGTGCAATGCGTAGAATACAGATCAAATACTTGGATATCTGCTTTGATGTTCCCACTAGATTTGTATTGTTTATTTATTTATTTATTTTATTTATTTATTTACATATTTATTTATTTTGACAACGCGGCCATCTAGAGAGAAGTCGGTGTTGTAGTTAATGTTCTTGTCCTGTTTGACAAAGATCTCTTGTTATTGCTTCCGATCGTATGATGCCTGTTACATTTCTCTCGAGTCAGTTGAACACATTGACATATTATATAATTTCGACACATCTGTATCGAATTGTCGTTCCTGACTTGATAATTACATCACCGTATTTCCCACGTGTGCATATTCTCACATATGAAACCCGTACATTCAAATATACTCGGTATAGTCTTAGATCCTTTCTTACAAAATTACAATTCTCTTTGTATCTGATTCCAATCACGCTGAAAGGTAGTTTGCCGAGAAAGGAAATCAAGTTGAGTAGGCGGACAGCAGTGTAACTGCAAATGCAGTCGAAGTCAAAATATTTATAAAATGAGGTAAATGCCCATGCGGAACTTGCCCCTTTGATCCATATATTACACGATGATGTTATATTTTGTTGTATATGTTATATTCTTTTATATATTGATTTTGTTCAAAGATGAATACTGTCCAAGCTGTGACAAAACATCCAAACCCGTTGGAATATACAACTCCGCTTATAGTTATAATATGCCACTTTTGACATGCGGGAATTGAAAATAAACAATAGCTCCAGGGTGTATATTAAAACCTTCATCTGACGCAATTTTCTGAAAACTAACTTAACTAATACATGTTTGTATTTGTGTGTTATAGTGGTCTTAAGGTACAAACAATAGATGTTACCCACGTAGTTTCAAGTTCGCAACATTTAGACTACCTTGAAACATTAGCCTGCGGGTTGTAAGTTGGACATTAACCACCGTTTTGCCAAAATCATTCTTGACGGGGTTTCAATAGATGGGCTTCCCAGCACTGCAGCAATGTGATAATATTTTAATTTCCTATCTAGGATTTGATTTGTACAAAACGAGTTGTGTAAACTGTCCCGTTATCAATGGTTACTTCTCAAACAATTGTGTACTGATATTGCAATTGCGTTATCGCTCTTGAATCCTTGTATGTTGACTTAACAGTACGTTCCATCTCTCTGTCAGTTGACTCGATATTGCCTTGGGGAGATTTACCAATTATACAGTAGCTAGGGTGAAAAGGAAAAGAAAATATTTGCTATCATCATGTGAACCATATACTAACGTTCTCAAGAGCATAGTTCATCTGTAAGCAATTGTTATCAACGTGCCATTTTACAGATTCTAGAATCCTTACTATGAGTTGAAGCTTGGCGTGTCAAATACCACTACATTGTCGTGGTGGTTGGCTTTTACTTATTACTTTAACTATACCAAGCATTTTCAAAGCAACATTTAGTTGACATTTTGCCATATGACGCTTTCAGCATATCGCTTTGATGTTCGAAAAATGCTGCCAAAACGATCATACTTTTTGGCGAATAAAATATAACACGAGAAAACGGGCAGACTCTTACGTCATTAGATTGCGGACTAGGTAGGAAGGTAGGTGATAGTTTGAATGTTTGGCGTTATATAATACAGTGCCGTTACACAATAGGAGGCAACGACAGGTGTGCTAAGCCCGTGAATATAATCTTCAACAAAAGCCCCGGATGCAAGCGACGATGGATATTGTTTCAAGACTGCAGACCTATGGTATAACAGGTATCGCAGTACTATTATGTTTGAATATCACTCTTCCCAAACAGAAGGACTTTTACACAAAATACCAAGTCTACATAGACCTTGGAAAACATTTTTTATGTATAACCCCATTTTATTTGTGTATAATTTATGTATAATTTATGTTCTCTGATTTCCTTAGACTCTCAAGTGGTAAGAATTTAATTTGACATTGCCAGCATAGGGATGTTGTTTATGATCTTTCCATCTGGGCGATTATGTTTAGTATTTATAACGGGAGTGATGGAGCAACGCATCTTCCCGAAATCTTTTAAGGCAGAAATTATTACACTTCAATTCATATGTAGTATTTACAATGGTACCAAGAAGAAGAAGAAGAAGAAATAAGAAGAAGAAAGAAGAAGAAAGAAGAAGAAGAATAAATAAGACGAAGAAAGAAAAAGAAAGAGAAGAAGAAAAAAGAAAAAGGAAGGAGAAGACGAAGGAGAAAAAGACAAAGAAGATAACAAAAGAAGAAGAAAGAAGAAGAAGGGGGAAAAGAAGAAGACGAAGAAAAAGACAAAGAAGAAGTAGATAAAAAAAGATAAACAAGTTAGACGATAATCCTACCTCATATATACGTACATTATCAGGTGAAATGTGTTGTTGATTTTAATTAAGTCTCTTTCCCAGGTTTTGAGTTCTCTTCTACTCTTAGCCACCATTATATGGATGTACATTACTGACGGTAGGGGCCGAGAAGTAATTAAGATGAGACATACCACGTCCCGAGATGTCACATCTACTCTTATCTGATTTCACATTCATATTACACTCTTAGGAATAGACGGTGATTGGCATATCAACTACTCGTGTCGGATACACTAAGAGTTAAGATATGCTCATCCACTGAGGACATAGTTCAGTACATTTTGCATGTTAATGTATAAACTAAACTGACTTTATTTGTTCTGGGTAATCATAAATCATCCTAAAACAACAGGAAATGTGCTTTGTAAATTACATTGTTGAATGAAAGAAACTGAACTATGCAACGAAAATTTAGACTTTTCTTCGATCATAGTGATTCTATTCTAATCTAATGACACCTAAGATAGAAATATCTTTATTTAATTAATCAACCCCCCCCCACTTTAGGCAATGTATTTTATTCGCATGAAAAATTAAGATTTGGTTTTGAATCTAGTGTGATGAGGAAGGAAAATGGTGCACGCTCGATTGTTAACATTAAAAGTATGCTCATACCAAGAAATCATCCACTGAATCTTAAAACAATGCTATAATACAAAAAAAAAAAAAACATTCCACCATTGTTGGCGTTCATCTTCAAATGCATGAATGCGCAGAATGAAGTAACGGTTCAATCCCATTTAAATGAATTAGTAATAATTTTAATCTCAAATCTTGGCCTGTATGTCAAATTGCTACAGACTTTACAACTTAATAATTATAGACAGAAACAATGCAACTTCGAGGCTGCAGCTAAAACAGCGCCATGTTCCAACATTCAAGCACACTGATTGGGAAACGGCAAGCTTTCATGGTTCATTTGCGCACGTCAAATGTGGTTCATTTGCCCACGTCAAATTTGCCCACGTCAAATGAACCATGGAGAATGTGATAATTAGGTTTTAATCAATAGCTGTTATACAAATAAAAATCCAGAAATGAATTCCACTGAGACTAGACCACGTGCACTTTCTCAAAAGTTGCTTTTGGTTTCTGCCGCTATAGTGGGGGACTGTAGTGAACAGATCTTATGTG
>JAMKCH010049643.1:0-20243 GCA_023653785.1 Ophioderma brevispina | reverse complement strand
CGTTCCAAAATGTCGGAGCGATTTTAAACAATATTCAAAAGAATATTGTATTGCATCCGGGCACTTTTACCAGCTGTACAATACAAAGATTTCGTTGTTTACCAATCGGAAGCTGATATAAATAATAATATAATTAATTGAGCAAATCAGAGAAACTGTAAGAATGGTGGATATGTTGTACACAGATATATAGAAGCATGGTGGATGTGGTGTTCATGGGGTGCTTGGATAATGCTCACCAGGGGGTTCATGCCAAAAACTGCAAAATCAGCCTAGTTTCTGGTATTAGATGGTGGGCTCCCCTCAAAAAGTCTGGTCCTGGATAAGTGGTGTACAGTACACAAAATTACTGAATACTTTCTCATTCATTCAATTCTCGGAAGCTTCTTACTACAGAATATTGTCACTATTTTTGTAGATTTTTTTTCAAAGTCAAAAATACTGAAATCATGTTTTGCTGAGCTCCAATATTACAGGATTTGTATGTTAACAAATTGCATTTAGCCGATTCACCTGGGGAGGATACCACATTTATATTTGTTTGTTTATGACTTCTAACAGCTTTTGTTGTGGGGTGATGTGTATGCTATGATCTTTACCACAGACCCAGAGGTGGTATGCTGTTGTGGATGTGATGAATGTGATGTGTATCGTGGTTGCCATTGTAACTTCTGCAGGGCAATAAGACAACGTCCCTTGACGGTAATGTAGTAACACCAATGTACACAATGAGCCCAATTTACTGACCAATTACAAAGTCAAACTCGTAGTTTTGTTAGAGGACCTTTTGCTTCGCCGGAGTTGACCTTTAGTAGGTCTGTAATGTCCAGTAATTCTAAACTGCATGCCCAGTGGAACGGGGGGGGGGGGGGGGGGGGGGGGTTATATGTGAAAACCAACCCACAATTGCTTGCAATGTGCCTATACTGTCTGTACTGTACTTAACAAACTGTCAGTACTGCGGGAAAAGGTTCAAGAAGTTTAAGAACCACAAGAACATTTCTTGATCCTCCCAAAAAGATAATAATGCTTTGTGGGCCGGAATGAGTTGTAAAAAGTAAGTTTTTGATGTTGGTCAAGGAATAGCATTTTTGTTTTTTGGGATCAAATGTCCTGATTAGGTGAATGAAATTCCTAAAACTGGTGCATTGTGGGATTGACCCAAACACCCTCTGCCATAGAGGTTGCAAATTTGTAACCTATCATATTACTAGCTGGTGAAAAGAACATCTTGATGAGCAGAATAGCAATAATCAGTATGAATTTTAGTACAACACAAAATGATATTTGGAAGTACTATACAATTTGATTCAATCTTATCATTTCAACAAAGAATGAAATGAAATGTAAAAGAACACACTAAAGCCATGCAACTTTGTTAACGTAGAGGGCAAAGTAATTTTTTTTTGGAAAAATTGATATTTTTATGGGAAAACATCCATATTTGGGATTTTAAACCAAGTTTTGCCGCTAAATTTCTAATTTTTTGTCAACATTTGGTGATTTTGCTCAAACCAGTGATTTTTATGGCAACTTGTCATTTTCCTTCTGCCAGGGGACAACTGGGGGGAACAAACAAATTAGTGGGGGAAGTGCCCCCCCCCCACCCCGGCCCCCAGCACCCCTCTGGCACCACCACTCGATCTCCCCGTTTGAAGAATGAAATCCTTCAAACCTTAATTTTCCCCAAAATACCCAACATTTGAAATACCTTTCAAGTGAATTTGCATGGGTCCACGCAAATGTGTATAGGGAGCCATTGTGAAATCTTGTTCTCATGTAGGAATGTGTTTTTATATAGGTGCTTACTTTAGTTTTTAAAATTAGCTCCTTATAAAGCATTTTGGTCATTACAAGTAATTTTAAGATCAATAACTTTTTGACAACTCTTTTTCAGTGATGCGTTGGGGGCCCAGTTGGTGTGAGGGGTGTTCTCCAATTCCGACAGTCAGAAAATGCTGTTTGTGAGCATTAAGAAGCAACAAATAGTAGGTTTGTTGAAAAAAGTGTGAAATCCTGACAATAGGTCACATTTTTATAAACACCGATTAAAAAGTTTATATTTGCACCTGTGGCAAAACGGTCACAGTTTGAGGTGAGTCGAACGTTGACTTGAACAACCTCTACACCATGAAACCCAAAAACCTGGCTCCATCCATTATTAATTATGTAAGTGTGACATGAAGTGACATATCATTTAAATTAACTCTGCATGAAACTAAATTTGGACTACGGTTGTTGAGGTTATTTTACACTTTACAAAGGCTCAAAAAAGTAATGTTGCAACATCTGAATATTTATTGATAAGTTTTGTGCTGAGTTGCCAAGTTAGGTTAGGCCAAAAATTGTGTGCTTTTCTCTACTGACTGACCTTGTTTGTTGTAAATCTGGGAAAACAAGTATTTACTGTACAAAGATGCTGACCCATTTTTAAAATTTTTATATTTTTTCTTTCAGAATTTTCACAATTTTCAATTTTTTGCTTTTTTTAATGCATTTTTGAAACATAAATTCTTGAACTTTCCAAATGTTTTTGAATAAAAAACTAAAGTAATTCCCAAAATTTAATGCTTATTTAGACTTTTAGCTTGCATTTTTCTTATATTATTTTAAAAATGTGATTTTTTTTCGAATATAACAACCTATCGCAAAGTAGTGGTGGAGGAACACGAAAGCATTTTGTTTTGGGTTATAACACTGAGGAATAAGCACTTGTACCATAACTTATTGTTTGCTATCACGGGACAAGAAGATAATATTGCACGGTGTTTTATTTAAAGTGACATTCAGAAATCTTGTGGTGATCATAACCTCTTTCTTTTTTGCCCTAGTTCTACAAAGTATGTCCCATTTCTAAGGATTTTGCTTCAAAAATATAACCCATTTTTCAAAATTACTAAATTTGACTGTTTAAAAAAAAAAACCGTGTTTTTGAAGTAGTTTTTTATTAAAATTGGGAACTATGTCTACAGATTTTTCATGAAACAATGTATTTAAAAACCTGTCGGGTCGCCAGGCCCATAATTTTACAATATAAGAACAACATTAAAAGCATTTAAAAGGAGTGATGGTTTTCTAGTTTTAAGTTGTACTTTTATTTCAGAAACATGTATAAAAAGAATCTCATAACTGATTAAAAGGAAATGATTGATACATTAGTATAAGATTGCATTAGAACCAATCAACCCTCCTTGTTTACACTTGAATCTCCATTGACCTTTGGTGTTGACATGACATCACATATTGTAAAGCTTTAATTTTAACATCGGTTACACCTTCCTGTCATTTCAACAGAAATAGAAAAGGCGCCCAATTGGGCACAAAATATGTAAAAACGGCAATTCCCCAAGTTTAAAAGTTTTAATTTGATGTACGTAAAACTCTCCTGGTCATTGAACACAAATATAAAAAATGAGAAAAAATGACCATTGGGCGGCAAATGTTTAAAATTGGGCGCAAATATGTAAAACTGCATCCCTAAGTTAGAGCTTTAATTTGATGTCCGTAAACTCCTCCTGTCTTTCTAGATAAGAAAATAGAAAAATGCCCAATTGGGCACAAAAGTGTTAAAACTGATCCCCAAGTTTTATAAGCTTTAATTTAAGGACAGTGTCAACCCTGAGTTTCTGCATATCTATTTTGGTTTTGTAACTTTGCAAATATTTTGATTATTGTAATGTAAAAGTAACATTTCAGAAAGAAAATTGGATGATGAACCCATGGTGGACATCAATTACTGTAAAACGTTCCGTATTCTGAGAAAAATATTACAAAAACATGATTTTGGCCCGAATTTTTCCGACAGCATAACAAAAAACAATTTGAATTTTCATGATTTTCTTATGTTGATTTTAGAACAGACAATTTTTCTAGGGACAGTTTTTTCATTTTCTTAAAATATAACTTTTCGAATATAGGGAAAATGTCAAAAAGGGTGATTTTTTTAACAACCTTTCCAATTTGAGTCTATATTGAGAATATCTTTATTTTAGAAACGAAAAATGAAAAATTGAGAAAACGCGTCCCTAGAGAAGACCGACTTCTATCGTAGGAAATCACCTTACTTTACTTTAACTTTACTTCTGTAATTTTTGGAGTTATCGTTGTCCTGAAAATTTGCCAAATTTGCGAAAATGCCACATTGAAGAAATCTGTGTTTAGTAAAAAGGGGCTTTTCACGCATTTCAAGCTGTCTCTCTTTCTCAAATAACTTTATTATCTTTGAACTTCAAAATTGACTGTTTGCATGATGAATACATCCTTATGCACTATTGAATCAAACCTCCTGTGTCTTCAACTCCAGAAATCCAGAAAAACATGAAATTATATTTGGGTCTACAATATCGCTATGTTTACATTTTCAAATATTATTTTTTGTTTTTTTTCCCAAGATGCGTTCGCAAAAAAGTACATTACAAACACTCGCAACTGTGCTTCATTACACAGTAAAATTCACCGCGCGACGCGATGACTGCCGCCTTGGCGACCGACGGCGTAAAATGTGCGTTAAATTCCCCCGCCGTTACGACCATGCGGTTTTTGTGAACTTTAAAATGGTCCAATAGTTGTTTTAAAAATCGGCAAAAATACAAGCTCATGATGTCTGCAGTGGATAACCTTGTTGGTAACGATAGAACACAGTTTTGATGTTTAAAATGGTGGTCAAAAAATCACGAAATCCGTGCAAAAACAAAAGCACTAAGGGTTTACACTACCCTTAACGAGGTTACACCTTCCTTCATTTTCAAATAAGAAAATAGAAAAGGCACCCACTTGGGCACAACATATTAAAAATGCATCCCTAGTTTCAAGCTTTATTTGATGTATGTACCCTCTCCTGTCATTTCAAATAAAGAAAATAGAAAAACACCCAATTGGGCGCAAATTGTTAAAAAACTGAATCCCCAAGTTATACAGCTTTAATTTTCATGTAGGTTACACCTTCCTGTCATTTAAATAAAAAAAAGATGTTACCAGCCTAAAACTTTGTCTTAATATATCCATACAATGTATGTAAAGCTTCAATCATTACGTAGTGTAACTCTACGTGCGATCATTTTTCTTTTACCTCCCCTATTCGTCTACTCACACCTTTCTATCCCTTTATCGCCATTTCCCCGGCCAGTTCTGCAGAGACTAAAATCAAGAAATGCTTTTTAAGACCTTTTTGAAACCTTCAATGATTTTCTCTTTGTCCTGAATCACATCGCAATACACACCCAACGCTAGAACTCCAAAATTAATATTAGGACGTAGATCATTTTCATAAAAAGAAAACATGCAATGAACGACCTCCAACAGGGATCCTATATGCCTTCACATAGACATATACTCATTCACATTTTGAAGGCATTGGTTCCTATAGTCCCGGTCGCTAGGCGACCCTGCAAAAGATCAACTAAGCGGACCATCCTTTTATAACCTTTTAAGTATGTAAGTAATACACCCTTTGGGTCAAGTTAACTCACACACCCTGGATAAAGCACAGTTTACTTAAACCGTACACCTTTGTAAAGTTCTCATTAACTGGACACATACTTTAGTTACTTTAGTTTGGTAGTGACATCACAAGATTGTGACGCCTTTACTTTGCATACCCAAGTTGTGGTGATTCTGCCTTTAACCCCAACTGCGACCCAGCTAGGCACTTTTGTGGTCTTCACCACCAGGAATTTAGCGATAAAGATTGGCAATTAACTGACCTCACCTCCCGTCAGCGAACTTTGTGTGGGCAGACCAGCTGATTTCATGCGTTTCTTGATAAACGGCCTGAGGCGACACATGTAGGGCTAAGAATCAGAACCAGTCTTCCGTCATAATTGCTATGTCTGCTAAGCTTTATCACTGGTTCAACTTCATTCTGGCTAAAACAATGGAACCGATAAAGCTAATCTGGGCTAGAAATAGCCCAAGTCCGGTTAAGTGGTTAAAGGTTGCAAAACCTAAAAACATTCATTTGTGTCACCAGGAACTCAATGTGAACAAAGTATGCTCTATGCAAGGCATTATACTTTGAATCCATTCCCTGCATTGATCTGTGAAGTAAACCATATTGTTAACTTCATCATTTCTCCCAGGTAGCACTGCTAGGACCAGCGCTAAAGTTTGGGATAGTTTTTGACACACCTGAACAATTTTATCAAAACCTAACATACTTTGTTTGACCCGCTGGGAATGTTATCATAGTTACGTTTACAAAAAAAAATTGAGGCTTGGTCTCGACCATGGATTTACACAACAGATTCAGGTTCATTAATATTTGTGAATTTTTGCTAGAAACACCTGATTGGATGCTTTTCAATGGGCCGTGTACAGGGGCTCTGTCCGCGGTGCTTAAAAAAAACTTAGAATTCACTGCTGTAATGTTGGTAATATAGGCTTCTAGATACAATCAGAAAGATTTTCAAAATAATTGAATTCTTCCCCCTGCACCACCCCTGGACCCTACCATGGGCCTTAAAGGATGACTCAGATTTCCCAAGGAAGGCGCTCTCAATTTCAAACAAATCATTATTTTTCTCAAATACATAATGCTTGTCCCTATACTACCACTTCACTGTGTGAAATAGCTAAGCTCAATCGAAGTCCTTCAATATAGAAAATCACAACTTTTGTTATAAACTTCCGGATCAGGAATTTTTGTTCTACACATTAATCTTTTGGTACTGTTATATATACTAAATGTTTGCTGCCTTCCAAAACTGAAAACTTGATTCAACTCAAACCTTGTGGAATAGAGCATTGTAGGTGACTATCTTGAGTTCTAGTCCACTACAAAAATGATATTTCTTCGAAATCCTCTGAGGTCCAGCCTTTTAAGTGGTCCACAGCCCTGGACCCCCGGCCACTTGGCTTTTATTATCGTATTCAGGATCCACGCACCCCTGGAATGCAATATCCTGGATATGCCCCCCTTATTTTTTGGGAAAAGTTTGGAAAAGTCACTCCCAAAATACAGTTGAGTGGGTTTTATGTTCTCAACTCAAAGCCCAATATATCTGGACCCCTAACTTGTCCGCCAAAAAGCAACTTCGTGCCTCTTGAATTCTGTTATCATTTCCCATTTCCGTCCTTGATTTTTGCCACTATTATCTGACTGGTATATCACTGGCGAGGACCTCGGCCTGCCTTCAAGCATCAAAACTGTACTGTCTCCTGGCTTTATGTTATAACCATTTTCCCCATCCATTGTAATGCCACAAATTATGACTGCGCATCTTAGGTCTGCATCAATTAAGCTTCAAAAAGATTTTAATTGAAGCCTAGCCAAAAATGGACTACAGCCCTTTGGATCCCCTATTCCCTCCACTCTTGAAGCAACAAGTTGGGATAAAAAATTGAACAAATTATGGGATCCAAACACATAGTTAATCCTGTGCACTGATAGAACTCTCATTTAACCACTCCAAATTGACATCATCAGGATAACACAATGATTAGGGATAAAAACATATCTATGAGAGGCCCATTTTAAATAACCAGAAATACACATCCTGTTAAAAGTGGATTGCATTATTCTCGTATTTGGGTTCCGTCCAGTATTGTCAGTAGGCCAAAAACATCCTGACAGCCGGGTTGACAAAATGTTAATCATCTTCCTCACAAATGCCAAACATGATACATCGATACAAAACCAGGACAAATTTAGATGTCCAAATCTTTTTCCCAAAAATATTATGTCCTTCCTTCCTTCATAGCCTATGATTCCCATTCTTACCTGCATTCCGTTACCCCACATCTATAGCTCCAAATTCGCTCAACAATCCTTCATGTGGCTGTTCCTCCAAAATCGCCCTTCCTTCAAATAAACATTTAGAATCAGTATTAAAGCTTGTGCACCCTATGAATAACATGCGAGACAGTTCTTTTACCCAGTCTCCACTTGGATTTGGCATCATAGATGTCTCTGTTTACATTAAAGAGAATGTCTGATTTAAAAATATCCATTTACCCTGAGAAGAATGTGGTATGTAGACAATTTTTGTTAGCAAATGTTATTTTAATGCTAATTTACAATGATTTCTTTCTAATTGCCACAACCAGCAGTCACAAAAACTTCTTTATCAATACGTACTGTCCTTAAAGTATAATCTCTGCCCAGCCTCAGGAAAAGTTTAATAAAATTCCATCTTTGTTTTGTCTACCTGACAGCTTATTATATTCGACGAAACGAAACGAATGTGCCTCATGCACCCATTTGGATACACACTTTATTCCTGATTCGTACATTTTATACTCTGCGGAATAAAGCGTGTAATCAATGGGTGCACTGAGCCTTTCGTTTTGTTCGTCAAATATAATAAGCCTATCCTGAACTAATAGTTAAATAATTTCACATTTTTTTTTTAATTTTTTAGTTTTTTGCTTTTTTTAATATTTTCCTTCTGGATAGTGAGCTGCAATCACATATCCAAATTCACCATTTAATGATTAAGCTGTGAACAGGTTTTATTTTTGTTTTGTTTGTTCGTTCCACCCAAAAAAACGTCATGGTTAATGGGCTTGTGGTGGTTTCCAGGATTTGTGGTTCAGCAAGTGTGCTGATCCGGTGCCGCGTGTTCCATGATAAGGACTCTCCTAACATGGCCCGCTATTTGAGGCTGGGGCAGATTGGGAACAGTCAGGGGTTTACACCCGACTCTTATTCGACACTGACTGAGATGTACATGTACAGTTGTGACTCTTGTACATGGGACCACGGGCTAACGCCCTCGAAGGACGGGATGCTGTCATGATACATTTGCCCACTTCAAGTGAAAACCATGGAGGAGAGCGGTATCTGTATTATCATAGAGGGATACAGATCAAAGACAGAATTGATAGTACCCGAAATAAATCCCCAGCAAAGGCCACGACCCCACCGGGATCGAACACGAGTTTTATCATTCACCCTTTGAAGATTAAGCTGTGAAAGTTTTACATTCACCCCTTTGATTGATTAGCTGTGAACAGTTTTCATCATTCACCCTTTGAATGATTAAGCTGTGAAAGTTTCATCATTCACCCTTTGAATGATTAAGCTGTGACAGTTTTCAATAACTTTCTACTTGAAAGATTTAAGCGTGAAACAGTTTTCATCATTCACCCTTTGATGATTAAGCTGTGAACAGTTTTCATCATTCACCCTTGAAAATTAAGCTGTGAACAGTTTTCATCATTCATCCTTTGATAAGATTAGCTGCAAACAGTTTCATAATTCACCCTTTGAATGATTAATGTGAACAGTTTCTCTTCTTAATATCTCATTTGATATGTTATTTTTATGGGGGTTTCCATAAGGGGACGCCACTTTTCATGACATACTTTTTTTCTGACACCCATGAATTCCGAACATTAACGGAATAAACCCAATAAACCGTGTGGTTTAGTACGCAAGTCGTTAAGGTTCGAAGCATAGGGTTGTCAGAAAAGTATGTCAGGAGAAAAGGGTACCTTATGGAAAAAACCTATTTTTTGGGTAATAATATATATTCCAATGGCCTAGATATCATTGTGAGCAAACTGAGCCCTTCTATTTGTGGAAAACATGTGCCAGTGCGTTTAAGCGTTAGATTTTGGAGGTTTTTGCAGAGCAAAAATTATTTTATTTAAATTGTTTCCCTTTTATAAAAAATTTAAATTCAATTCAAATTATTCTTTTCGAAAAAAACAAACTGACGGAAATGATAATTATTGACCTAGTTGTTTACAGTCGTAATCACCATTTAGATGTCAGTAGTCCGAAAGTAAGAAAATGATGAATGTTGGCTGTCAAAAGGGAAAGAATGGGTTCACAGTATCTGTACGGTGCGCGGATTGTGTAATAATGAAAAAAGGCTATCGGTGACATTAAGACTGGATGAGTAGTGCACCTTTAAATAAAAGTAGCTTCATTCCATAGGAATCGTCTGTGGAAGGGAAAAGTAATAGCTTCTTCCAATTCAGCACGTGAAAACATTAAAATGTTACCATCAAAACAAATTAATGTTCAAGGATTGGCCAAAAAAACGTTAATTAACATCACATAGGTCTAATGGACGGCAAGAACGTTGGACGCTCGACAGCCAATTCACTCTCTCCTCCAGTTAATGTGATATGAAACTCAAAACAATATATAACAGCTGAATTTCTTGCCGTAGTGATTTCCAGGGTAATGCTCCCCCAGATGAAAGTGATCTCTTTGGAGCCTAGAAAATTGATATCTGTCATCTTGACTGCAAGAATTATCGGCGAAAGTTGCGTGGACCGAGAGGAAATAGAAAGCGACTAATGAAGCGATTTTATAAACCAAGGCAGGATGTGTCGGCAGATAGTTACGACCTTTGGGCCAATTGAGATGCCGTAATATGTGCAAGTTTTTCACTAGATTGCAGAGATGCATTTCAAAACCTATACATGTTTCTCGGTTTAGTAATGTCATTACTCTACTCTTTGGGCAGTGATTCATAACAGTGAGCAGCTTTTACACACATGTCAAGATATGTCTTTGTGCATGCTTGTAAAATCGCCGACACTTTAAGCTAGCGTGCATGATTTACTAGTGCGACTATCAAATCTTGCGCTGACGTCACTGCATAGAGGTAGGGAAATGGAGTATAGTGTTATATGTATGTAATTCCAGGTGTAATGTGCTGTTCAGATAGCAAGGATATTCCTACAGAGCTGCATGACATTGTCAAAGGTGTCGCAACTAATTTTGGCCAAGATTGATAATTAGCTGTTTTGGTATAAAAATAATTTTATATTAAAGTTCCCATGTCTGATCAGAACATAAGATTTTCTTCATTTCATGTAAAAGATTGCTACCCAAATAGCTTAATTCCAACATTTCAGTGGAATCTTGGATTGAAACATTTGTTTCCAAGAGGGGGTGCAATTATTTAAATGTATAAAAAAGAATGATGTAAGAATATTGTTGCCAAATAAATTATGTAAAGCAAAAATTACACAATTCTCTATCAGAATGAGAATAAAAGATGAGATTTTTTGTTGGTGTCATAATGGATGGGCACCCAATATTTTTATCATGGTGGATGCCAGCTCAACCCTCAAAGATGGCCAAAACAAAAAAATCTCATCTTTTATTCTGTAAAAAGAGAGCACCCCAGCCAAAAGTCATTTGGCTCTTTCAAGTAATTAACCCCCTGGGCCCTACCTGCCTATCTATCAGCATCTAAGCACTATTGTGATTGGTTACTTGGAAGGCAATATCATATATTGAAGCAAATCAGAGATACTCTAAGAATGATGATGTATAGAAGCACTCTTTTGATTAGTTACTCAGAAGGCTTTCTCATGTTGTGTCCTGTAATGAATCAATCAGACAGATGTATCTTAAGGGTTAAAGCAATAATGTATGATTTCTGGAGAAATATGACAAAACAAAATTGTTTCTGTTTTCCTCTGAAATAAACGATTGTGCCATCAATTTACTTTTAAGTCTATAGAAGGAAGAAAATGTGCAAAGGCTTGATGATAAATCACTTTACCTCTGCAATCAGCTAATTAAGATCAGAGCGAGATTCCCAGTATTAATACTATTAACTGAAGATGCGGGCTCATTTCCAGGTAAACAATTTGAGGGAGGTTTAGTTCATTAAGACAAATGTACAAAATTCTAAATCAAGCACAATTGAACGTGTGTTGCCATATGAAATGTGGATTAGTGCTTGAGGACAATAGATGTTACACAGATTGTATAATTTTGGTAATATGTTACCACAATAGTTCTTATTTTGAATAAAGTGTTAAAAGAATGAGAATAAAGGTATGTCATTCACACGGGTGACAGCATGATTTTAAGTAGAAAAGGTAGTAAGTTTTACCCTTAAAATAGTGCTGTTCGCATAACTGATACGGACAATGATAGATTACACGGCAGAGGATAAAAACAATGCCTTTATTCTCTAAATACTAAATGGGTTGCCCACACCAAACTAAATAATGTTTTGCTTGAGCTCCAAGATTTTCGTGAATCACCGAGATAAACACAATTAGTTCTAGTATTTTTCTAGCAACTTTTTTGTGGGGGTGGGGTGGGTGTGGGTGGTCGTCTGCTATGATCTTACACAGAAGGGCATGGTATGCGGTTTTTTCATGCTGAATGTGTTGTGCATTCATTGCCATAGTAACCTGCAGGCAAATAAAGCAACCAACGCGCACGTCCTTTTGCGTAATGCATGTACACATGTGAACAATGAACCAATTTACTGACCAATACAAAAATCAAATCTTAGTTCTGTTAGAGGACCTTTTTGTTGCCAGAGTTGACCGAGCTTATGTCCTTCATTGTACATTAATTCTAAATTGAACAAATTGACACCACAGAACCAGAGGGTGTATGGAACCAATCCCCAATGCATTGCAATGTGCTTGTACTGTACTGTACTGAAACAAAAAAACTGTCAGTATTAGGGATAAAAATGTTCAAGAAATTTAGAACCACAGACATTTTGTCCTCCCCAAAAGTTACTAATGCTTTGTGGGCCAGGAATGAGTGAAAAGTCAGGGTTTTAAATGTTTTAAGAAATGTTTTTTAAATTTTGCAAATTAACACAAAAAAGGGATTTCCCAAAAACTGGTGAATTGCATTGGGGGATGACTCAATAACCACTGCCAGTGGAGGTTGTTTAAATTTGTAACAATATTTTCTACATGGTGAAAAAGAACATCTTGATAAGGATATAGTCATTTACTGATATCATTCTTGATCATCCAAATCCTCAGAATAGCAATAATTAATAGAATTTTAGTACAACTCACATTAGATTATTTGGAAGACACCTATAACCAAATTCACTCTAAATTTAAACAAGAGAAAGCCATTTAAAGCAACTATCAACAATTTCTTCAAAAATGCAAACCCAAAAATCCTCGCCCCCTATTTGTCATCAACGTCCATTTTTTGCGCACTGTTTGTATTGGAAATTGTTGTAAGAAGACCCCCGGTAAGTGGCTAAGGTAACATGCCGGCCGATTTCACCCCAAGTCGGGACTGACTTTATGTGGTCTAGAAACTCCGTCGTAAAAGGCATTGTCAAGACCGGCTTAAGGTCGGTTTTTTACAAGGAAACCGTAATATCAGCGTGTTGAATATGACCTAACACTAGCCAATTTAGAGGACAAAAATGGGATTTTTTGAATTTGAACAAATGACTGATTGTGGGTTTAATGGCATTAACCAGTGCACCTACTGTAAGCTTATCTCCCTGGTAAAAAGATTTAAATCTTTCACCTTAAAGGTGCAACGCAGAGATTTTGAGACCCCGAAATATTTTGTCTTAATAGTAATGTCATATAGCTTTGGACAATCCAAAGATTTACTTACCTTGTAATTTGGCTACAGAAATGCATTAAAATAGAGAAAAAAAGGGTGATCTTGATTCGTTTATATTTCAATGTCAAAACTAGGATGAATTTAAATTTGCTATAGACAAAATTAGAAATTTCACAATGTTTTTTGGTTACCAAAAGAAACATGTCTCAGGCTTAATCCTTTAGGGGGATGGGGATAATTTTGTTGGAATGCTTTACATCAGGCCAAAACTCAGTACCAAACTCTGGAATAATGATGGGAGTCGGGCCCAAGATGTGGGTGCGAGGGGGGGTGGGTTCCTACCAATCCAAAAAAGTCAAAAAAGGTCTAACAGCAGTTGCAAGCATTGGAAGCAAGAAAAATATTTTGTTGAAAAAAATGGTGCAATCTTGAAAAAATTGGTTCATGTTTTGATAAAAAGTCCAAATTCGCACACTTGACAAAATGCGTGCACATTTGGGGAGGAAGGTGACTTTGACAACTTGAAAATTTAAACCATGAAAAATCCTTCGGCTATAGGATTGTGTGCAAAGATGTTTATGGTCTCTAGTAAAAATGTTCAGTCTCTGATATTGGTGCTCTAGAAAAAGAGGTAAGTATAAAGAAGTAACATTTGTTTGCTTTAGGTGTGGAGGTTATTTCACAAATTTACCAAGGCTCAATTAAAATTAGGTTGCAACCTCTGAAGATTTAAAATGTCAGCTTAATAGCAAAAAATGGTTGGCCTTGTTCTCCGTGACCGAACCAATTCTCCTGTTTTGGGAAAATCGGGGGCGGAAAACAGTTTTCACTGTACAAAAGAATGCCGACCCCTAATTTTCAAAATCCCTTTTTTTATTTTCAGAATTTTTCACATTTTAAATTACACCACCAAACATCATTTTGAACGTTTCTTGACGTCCAAGTTGTTTTTGAATAAACATAAAGTAATTCCAGAAATTTAACCCGTATTTAAGTACTTTAATTTTGGCCTTTTGATTATAATTTATTTTAAAAAATTGTTTTTGACTGAACACCCTATGTCAAAATAGTGGGGATGTACAAGAAACATATTTTGTTTTGGTTTAAACTGAGCAGAAAGCAACTTGGACAGAACTTATGGTTGGCTATCAGGCTGGACAAGAATAAATATTGCACAGTGTTATTTAAAGTGAACATTCAGAAACCAGTGGTGATATAACTCTTCTTTTTTGCCCTAGTTCTACAGTATCCCGCATAGTAATAATAACCCATTTCTAAGAATTTTGCTTCAATAAATGCCCTTTTTTCCAAAGTTGGGACTCTTTAACTGTGTTTTAAAGGTAGTTCTTTTTTAAAATGGAAGCATTCTCATATTTTGTCATGAAAAAAGACTCACGGAGCGGACGCATCCTTTATACACATAAGTTACCCCCCCGGTCCCTAGTTACTTACACTACCATGTTGTAAAGGTTCTAGTTTAACTGACACTATACTGTTTATTCACCTTAATTTTGGTAATGACGTCAGAAAGCATCTGCGCAGCTTGCATTTGATTGTGCTCACCGTTACGAGCATTGATACATTGTGGAGTGAGTTCCACCTTAAAATTGCAGAACCTAAAACATTCATTGGTGTCACTCTTGAACTCAAGGTGAAACAAAGTCTATTCCCTATGTAAAGACGCTTTTAAGTATTGAAATAACATTTTCTGCATTATTACTTACACTCTCCTTTTACCCGGTCGCCCCTGCACTGCTACATGACAGCTGCTTAAAGTGTTGATAGTTTTGACACACCTAAACACCTTTATGACATACCTGAAGCACCGTCGTGGGACACACCTGGGCATGCTTTACCCACTTACTAGGCATAAAACATAGTAGGCTGTCTCACCAACGGATTCCCAAAGAGTAAGCCTTCACAATTAATAATGTTTATTTTGCAAAAAAAAGAACACCAAGTGTGGGGAAATTGGATTGCTTTCATTGGCGTAGTCCAGGGTTGGTGCAGAGGGATTGCATGCACCCTATGTGTCCTTTAAAAGAGAGAATTTCATAGTAGTGCTGCAGCATCAGTGAAAAAGGGCCTTAGATTTTACCAACCAGGGCCGGAAAATAACATTTGCAATCATAGCTAAATTGATAATTGGGTGTGATGTTCGCGAAAACCGTGAGACAAAAATAAAAGTGATGGCAATTGGCATAAAACCAGTATTTTGCAAAATGGCCCGCCATTTAAAGTTAACAACTTATGGTGACGTAGTGTCGGAATGTATGTTGTCTGGGTCAAGAGGTTCAATATACAATTGCCAGAAATTGTCTGAAGTCATATAATTTATATACACAGCTATTTTGTCCAAGATGGCCGACGTCTCGTCAAAGAACACCGTATATTTCTTATATATAAACTAGGAAGATAATTTCGTGTTGTCAAAATGAGGTTTCTGGGTCAAAGGCGTTCAATAAGACTATTTCTAAAACTTAGTATGAATAAAAGGTGATTGCTTTCTTTGCATTGTCACTTTTTTTTGTTTTTTTCCAGATAGCAAATATTTTAAATACAAGTCACCCAAGAGTGTTAACTTACTACAATATCATGCTTAATGCAGGCAAGTGGTGAATATATTTAACCAGATGCCTTGCTAATTAAATACCAACACAGAATTCTCAGTAACCCCTCCTTAAGACTTCCTACGGCGCTTTATGCCCTCTATGAACAAAACCCCAAAACCTTGACTACCATAGGTGTGCACGTGACCAGGACCATTTAATTGTTCGAATTCGGGGCCATTTTACTCTGATAACTTGCAACAAACAAATAATGGTTTCCTATTAAATAATACAGGTCCCCCCCTAAATATCAATTCCCATGCATTTCCAGATATATGTTTTGGGTAATAATATAAAGAGTAGTCAGGTGTCACATTTTGGGTGTCACATTGGTACTAAAAAAAAAAAAAGTCAGGAATAACATGAGCACAACTCATCTGCTTTTTGAAGATGGCTTTTAATCCTGACCTATAAAACATCCACTTTTGGTCACCAAAATTGTCTTCATAGGTGCTGTATAAGCATGAGGTATAAGGATTTTGCCTTTTTTTCTATGTTGACCATTTTGGGGAAATTAGGTGCTGTAATGAAAATTTCATACTTAAACTTTTATATTTACCTGACAATTTTAAAACATAGTTTTATTGAACCTCTTGCCAGAATTTTTTTTAATAATTTGACACCACAATCATCTTCATAGGCTTACTCATAAGAAATGTAAGTTTGTGTCAATAAAATGTCAGACATCTTTGGAAATATTGGCCCATGAACATTTTATAGTTTTAGGTGTTTTTTTCTTAGGTGTTTTTGGCTTAAGCATGTCTTACCATTTGGAACATGGCGTCGTATGCAAATGCCGCCACCACTTTAATTTGTCTCACCTGTTTTCAATCATGAAGTCCACGTCCCTACGGTCAATTTTACTATGATGACAAATGTTATTATTCCTGCCCCGGTAGCACTCTCCTAAAATGGTTGGTGCTGCACACGATGTGTATATAGGCTTCAGTTGCACCAGAAAGGGGTCCAAAATGTCACATTTGCTCCCTGAACCCAGCACCACCAGGGCTCTGCCCCCGGACCCTTCCATGGCCTTTACGTGGTCCCCTGGACCCCCCTGCCACATGGGCTGAGATCATATTCCGGATTGCGCCCACAGGGTGCGAGGTCCTGGATGCACCCATGCTTTTTGGGAAAAGTTTCATTTTTAAGTTTTCAATATATGTAATTTGTTGTTTTAGTTCCAACCTATGTTCCCTCCCCCTCCATTGCATGAACTGCATACTTTAGAGGAGGTCTGCATCAATTAAACTCATACGATTTTAATCTCGAAGCACAAGCCAAAATGGACTGCAAAGCCCTTTGGCTCACCTATAGCCACTCTCAACTCTTGTAGTAAGCAATGTTGGGATGAAAAGGATGACAAATTGGATCCAAACACATTATTTATCCTGTTATCGATAAAATCTCTCATTTTAAAGAACCACTCAGAATTGACAGATCAGGATCACAAATGTATTTGGACATATTTATGGAAGCCCGGTATAATAACAAGACATCACCCATCCTGTTCAAAATTGATTGCATTAATTCTCGTATTTTGGGGTTTCCTCCGTATTGTCCAGTAGGCCAAAAAGCTACCTGACAGGGGTTGCACAAATGTTAATCATCTTCCTCACAAATGCCAAACCTGATACATTAAATAGGACAAATTTAAGATATACAAATCTTTTTTTCCCAAAAATATTATTTCGTTCATAGCCCTTCTGAATCCCATTCTTACCTGCATCCCTTAACAACCAACCCCAATCTATAGCTTAAATTCCTCACCAAATCTTCATGTAGCTTTTCTCCAAAATCGACACGTCCTTTAAGACATTTTTAGAAATCAGCAGTATTAAAGCTTGTGCACCCTATGCATAACATGCGAGACAATTCTTACAGTCTCACCTAATCTTTATATTTGGCATCATAAATGTCTCTGTTTGACTTAAAGAGAATGTCGATTTAAGAATTCCAAATTTACACCCCCGCCTGATAAGGAATGTGGTAGGTAATAATGGTTGCTGTTAGCAAATGTTTTTTTGATGGCATAATTTAAGTGATTTCTAAACTGCCACAATCAGCAGTCAAACAAAAACTTCTTTATCAATACATATACGTACGTCTACCCTTTTTCATCAGTATCAATTGTTGCTTCTTTTCGTCAACTGTCCATTATAGTTACCAAAGAGGCAGAGACCGTTATTAAAACTATGACTATTCATCACAAACGTTATTTTTTTCCAAAAGTGGTGCTCTGGACACTTCCGGAGGAAAATAACGTCTGATGACTATTCATGTTTTAAACAATACGGACAATTGAACAAAGGAAAATTCTATAAAAAATTTTTTTTCCTTTTTGAGAAAAAGGTTGACAAATGAACAAGCAGATAAAATTCCTAAAAAAAACCTCGATGCCTCAGAGTTACAATGAAAGAAATAAACAATAGTGAAAGAACTCAATCTAAAAGCTAATTGTGAACACAGTTTGCCATCTACTTGTTAGATTATTTGGCGATACAATTCAGGCAACAATAGTGGATTGTAAGTTATGCAAATTTCTTTACTATTTTAAAGGGACAATCGCAAATTTGCATTCCTTGTGTTTGTTGTGAAGTAACAACGATGACAAGAACAAGTGACTCAGTACACAAAAGGGGGGCTTTTGTTATTGTGGCGTTGTCGGTTTCCGTTGCTGGTTAGTTATACATGATGTCGTCAAAGAACAGCCAAGATAGTGATTCAAAGTCATGGAAATCTTCAGGGGACTCAATAAAAGGCTTATTGTGATTGTCGGATTGACCATTTCTGTTGCTATAATACATGTTTAATCAACAAGAATCAGCCAAGCTAGTGATTCAAAGTCATGGAAATCTCAAAAAGACAATTAAAACATGTTGATTTACTTTAAAATGGTACCGATAACCGTAATGCCAGATCAGTGAATACGGGATTTAAAAATAAAAATTGAGGGAGGAATATATAAAAAAGCAGAAGGGAATTTCTGCCTTGTTTCTTTATGCGCAATCGAGTCTAGTGATAGCCATAAGACATAGCCTATTTAAAAAGAATTGCCTAAGATAGGTATCTTCTTAGCTAAAACTTAAAAGCACCACTTGCGTGGACAAGCATCCGAGTGCACGGCGGGGGTTTAACTCTGTATCAAGATCTTTAATTTGTGGTGTCAGAAGCCGGGGTCAGATATACGTGTGAAAGGGTTATTTGAACTGATCCTGAACCTACTTAAATATCCAAACCTGCCTACTAAAATAACAATTAGGAATGCGAACCAGCCAATAAGAAATCTTCTCAAAAGATTTCTAAATCAGATCAGGCTTCCTCGACAATAAGATTATCTCTCTCCAGAAGAGTAAACCTATTATCGACTAGACTTTGATGTTGCACTCCTACTCAAGTGAAAATCACAGCACAATTGTGTTTTGTATTAAGAAACAAAACGGATCGCTGCTTCAAGAAATTAAAAAACCAAATATATTCTCAATTTTACTGAATAATTATATAAAATCGATTTTCGTTCTGTCACGACGTCTATGCAAGATAAAGAATTAAAAACACACCATTATGAAAAATAAGGAATTTTGATACGGTCTGGCTTGCCTGTTAGGACTCCTTGACCCTAGGGCTCGCCTAAAGCTCACCACTAGGTCGGAGTTCTAACAGGTCACCAGACCTTATCAAAACACCATTTTTTTCCAACAGTGTGCTCTCATCCTTTATCGATTACATAATGTCCTTGAAATTGATTAATCTTGGCCAACTTCAGGAAAGATTGATTAAAATTCATCCTTGTTCTACCTAAAAGTAAATATTAACATTGATGTCCTTGTTGTATAAAACCTCTTTTCGATGTTTTCCCATCTGATATTGAGCTGCAATTGCATGTCCAAATTCACATTTGAATGATTAAGCTTTGGAAAAGTTTTATCATTCATCCTTTGATGAGTAAGCTTTGCAACGTTTTCATCATTCATACAATGAATAAACTGTGAACAGTTTTCATAATCACCTATATGAAGATTAAGCTTTGAACAGTTTTCATCATTTACCCTTTGAATGATTAAGCTCGAACCAGTGTCTTATTCATCATTTTTTGAATGGTAAGCTTGAGAACAGTTTTCATAATTAACCCTTTGAATGATCTAGCTTTGAACAGTTTTCATCATTTACCCTGAATGATTAAGCTTTGAACAGTTTCTTCATTCATCCTTCCTTTGAATGGTTAAGCTGAGAAAAGTTTTTCATATTCATCCTTTCCTTTGAATGGTTAAGATGAGAACAGTTTTCATCATTCACCTTTGAATGATAAGCTGTGAAGAGTTTTCTTCATCCTTTCCTTTGCATGATTAAGTTGTGAACACTCATTCATACTGAATGAT
>JAMKCH010049642.1:0-30037 GCA_023653785.1 Ophioderma brevispina | reverse complement strand
GCCGCCCATACGCACTCATACGAACCAGCTTGTCCACTGATTTTAACAAAATTCGAAATACCACTCGCCCGCCGATTTGTGGATTTGGTTGACTCAAAGAGATTGTAGTCTTCCTTACCATTACGTTTATAAAAAATAAAAAATTCCCATTTTTTTTCCTGGCATGGTTTATATTGATAATCATTATGTACATGCAAAAACACGATTGTTAGAAAAAGGAGTTGCCGCACCTCGGGAAGGAACTGCCAGGACAGGCGGTGGCGGCCAACTTCATTCATAGCGCAAACTGCCGAACGATTCTTTGGACCGACTGACAGTGACCGAAAGTTGAAGTCACTGTGCGCGTTTAAAATAGATCAGTGAGTGGCCAGAGGAATTCCCGTACAGGAGCCCCGACCGATCTAAATATCGGTGCTTTAGTCGGTGGTGCATAATTGCACTGCAAAACTTCATCAACGCGTTTTTAAAGTGACCGGACATAGAGGATTGCTTCATGCAAGTCAACGAACGAATCAATCCACGGTGGTGCATAGGCCCGTGCATATGTTTAACTGTTCCATGGTTCCGAGCCCCTCCGCACTATAATAGCGCTGACCCTGCGATTGAACATGGTCAAGCCAGCTCGTTCAAATGGATCCCGTTTGTAACGTTAATCATCCCAAAAACACTCCTTACACTGGAGTGATTCTTCAACTCCAATGATTTTGAGTTGAAAAATATTGATATCAAACATATTTTCGACTTCGAATATTTCAAAGTATTCGTGAGTACGGTGCTAATCCTATGGAACGGTGTCCAAACGACGCTATCCTTGGCCGGCCCCCCTGTCCCAGTATAAGCAAGAGAGAAGCGCCCGTCACTAGTTGTAATAGGCTTATGATTGTCCATTGGGCCGATATGGCATGTACATAAGACTCGTTTTCATGAGGTATTCCTGCTTTCTTTTCTTCTAAATGGTAAACAACTAAAACATAACAAATCCCAAATTGTAAAGGGGGGGGTTGTTGAGTTTTAAGTAGCAAACCAACACCACAACTATAAATAATTTATACTTCAAAACCCTTCTTTTCTTGGGAGGGGTGTATAATAAAATTCGATTTCCCACTGAAGCCTTCACTTAAATCCCTAAGTGCCATTTTTGGCTTCAAAATATGAACATTTCGTGTTTTTCAAAGTTCGGATCAGAAAAACTTCACATTTAAAGTTATAATATGATTTTGTAAAAATGTGTACCAGATAATGCAATGCAAAACTGATGCTGAGGGGCTTCTCCGCTCTGCTTAACCTGGCAATGGTCATTTTCTAAAGTTTAAAAAAAAAAAAAAAAAACCCCCTTTAATATACTCTTCTACACTCAACCATGCAGTCGTCCTGCCGCTTAAGGCCGACCTCAGAGATTTCCCTGAGGAGGCCCCATCAATTTCCAAAAAAATCGTGTTTTTTTGCATGTACATAATGCTTGTCCATATACTAATCACTTAGTGAAATTGTTAATGCTTAAATCGAATTCCTTCATAGAGAAAAATCACAACTGTTGTTTTTAAAATCCGGATCCGGAATTTTTGTATACACTACCTATGGACGTAAATACTACACATAAATTTTACTGCATCAAAACGAAAAATGCCGATTCATCTCATTTTGTAATTGTGGAATTTTAGTTACTATCTTAGTTAGTTGACTATTGTTCATGATACCCAAAAATAATATTTGAAATTTCTGAGTCATACTTTAAGGGTAGGTACAAGGTGAACACTCCGATGAATACAGACATCATCAAGAAGAACCCCAAACAAAGAAATAAATTTCATACAAAAATAGTGATTGTACCGCAAATTAATTATGATTGGAACAGTACTAAAATAATTTTCCCTCAATGGTAACCTAGTTGAATGAATTTTATGAGTAATTTCAATGAGTAATCTTGTAAATTATCACTAATCACTAGTTTAAATTTAGGTTCACATTCTCTAACATGTACTCTTAAAAATCACACTAACTTGAAAGCCGCTTGTTTATAAGTACAAACACAACTATATCAAGTTATTGAAATTATTATCAGAAGTTGCGGACTCTTGGAAATTAATGTTGTGGTATGTTGGGTGAATAGGGAAAAGAAAGGAATAAAATGAACAAATATCATACAAAAACATTAAAGATACTACTACCAGAGTTTAAGCTATCTATCAAGAATTAGGAAGTGGAAAGTGAAAATGAGATACGACGTTACTGCGTTATTTGTGTCTTTTAGTTTTATATATCAGTAACTAGGCATGTCTCAAGGTCCTTACGTCAATTCAAAATCACATGGGCCCCGTTCCCCAAACACGTGCTAACCCTACGTGTATACTACTCATGCGTCATGTCCTACATACCAGACCTCTTCATACCAGTTACACAGTGCTATTTGAACAAAGTGTCCACTCAGGCATGCCATGGTAACCACGTAGGTTTACGATGAGTGTTTCGGGAACGATGCGGAACGGGACCCCTGAAGGGTGATGGTATTACCCGCAACGTTAGTTTCCCTCTCCTATGTTTCATGGTTGCTCAAGTAAAATGCCTTAATTTAAATTCTCAATACTATCCTAGGACCAAATCTAGATGAATAGAGTTATATTCGGGGGGGGGGGGGGGGGGGGTTGCGTCGGGTCTCAACACATATACCACAGGGAAAGTGCTGCAAATATAGGTCTCATTTGCATCATTCTCGTGTATATATTACCTCTTTGTTCAAAACTTGGTATAGCCTTGGTTTGTGTTTTTCAAATTTTCGCTAAATATGCTGGAATATTAGTAAAATCAATCCGAATGAATCCGAAAGCCAGCATTTTCTACAAATTGTTTGTGAAAATTAGTTCATTCCTCCTTTCCTCAATCTGAATCCAAATTTTGGCTAAAAAGGTCAACATTTTAGGAACAAATGGCAATTGGGATAAATTTGGCGCAATTCTACTTCTCGGTAGAGCTAATGGGTTTTTTTTTTGGCAAGAATTGGTATAAAATATGGGTCCTACGGCACACTACTTTCGGAAGTACTTTGAGACTCCCCTTCGCGTTTGGTATTAGTTCCTTGGAAGCAGACATGCATTTTAAAGGAACCGGTGTGGCATGGAGATATAATCCTCCGGGATCACAGTCCGGGAAGAATGGTGAACAATAGGGTTATCGATTCAGTTGACTCGTCACAACACATTTAGTTTTCACTTTTTTTATATTTCCGTTGTCTTCTATGCGCCCGGACTAGGATCCCTGCCGTTACTATGATTACTTTCCACCGGTGTTAAAAGGTTAACACAACTGTTTGTGCACGTGGTCATGGTTATACACTGTTTCTCAGTTGCCATAGACATCATTGTCCCTTTAACTACTTGCCGCACCAATACCGCTGTTTTAACAACCTAAGTACTCAGAAGCTAAAAAATGACTTACCACCTAATCAACCGAAATAAAATATGTTATGTTCATTATGTTGTTCCGCAGAGTCTGGCACTGAAATCATTGTTTCGATGAATTGATCACGTTCCATAAGGAGAAACCTCATATCGTTCTGTTGAAATAAATGTGAACGCACAGAAATTGTTGGAAATACACCCTTTAGGAACGCCACAAGAAAAATTCAAATACAAATTTGATTAGTTCTTTACCAGAAGTACAATCATATATAGAATAACCTGATTCATAGAAAATGTAGAACATACTGGCTTTCTCTTCTTCTTAAAAATAAAAAAACTCAACTGAAAGTTGGAGCATTTTGCTGAATATTGTTTTTACTTACTGGTCTGTTTTGAATTAGTCCACGTTCAAGGGGGAGTGGGTAAAACCCGGAAATGTTTTGAAGGCGGTTATATGTCTCTAAGAACATTTTTTTAAAATATTTTTCTCCAGAACAATTTCGATATGACGTCATCCATACTCTTTTTGTGTGTGATAGTCCATGAATTTCAGTTGTTTAGTTGAAAAGAATTTAAAAAATCTAAAAGATTCATCCTTCTTAGGACAATTACCGAAACCACCAGCGTCGGAACTTCAAAAAGCTTTTCCAACTGGTTAAAAAAATTTCCGTAATTTACGAAATTTTTTCTTCTGGCCAGCAGGTGATTTCCATCAGTTGTTTTTTTTAGGTAAAATTTACAGAAATTTCTGTCAATTAACGGAACTTTGACTTAATTTTACAGAAATTTGGTCTCATATTATGGACAAAACTATTTATTTACCAATTCAAAATGCAAAATAACAAAACAAAAGAATACAAAATTAAAAAAAAAAAATCCGAAATATTGCTGCCAGAAATTTTTGAAATATTTCCGTAAATTAACATTATTTTATCTATTTTTATGTTTTTTTTTATTCTTATTGTTTGCCTAATAACAGATTTTTCCGTAAATTTACGGAAATCTGTTTTCTTAATTTACGGAATTTTTTAACAGTGCTCCTAAATAACGTTAAAAAGCTAAATAACGTTTTAGAAAGAGGTAATTGCCATGGATTTTTACATAATAATAATCACCAAACGGCTGCTAGAAACGTCCTTCCCATTAATAAAATAATAACTGCAGAGATTTATATAGCGCCTTATGCATTTGCCTCTAAGCGCTTTCACAAATGGTTCGCTGATCATGTGGCCCAACCATACCATAACATTTCTCATCATTTCAAAGGGATCCATCAGATCGGTCAGCGCTTTTCCCTATCAGCAACCATACATCAGATAACCATCGCAGGCCGGGACCATCTTCCCAAAAAAACTTTTATCGCATGGGTAAATCGAACCCGCAAGCGGTTATTCTTGTCCAGGGAAATTACAAGACAGCGAATCTCACAGGGCTCGAACGCATGCCTATAACTATGGATGAGCATACACTGGATCGAGCGCTGTACCTATGAGCTTAGTCTTGTCCCTTGAATAAGTGAAATAAATTCGGGAAATGGTTACATACGTGGTCCCCATGTTTTATAAGTTATGTTTAAGGTCATTTTCTTGGATTGGCTATTTTATAATAATGGGGATCCTCGATATGATTACAAAATCCTCTTCTTTGTTATGACAAATACGCAATTTTTGAGCATTCACCGTTCACATGTATAGCTCATGACAATACTAACACAACCTTGTACCTTACGTAATTAATGGATTAATCTGGATCAATTTACATCCATCCTGTATCCTGAAACATTTAATTCTAAAAAAGATATTTGAATGGGGTCGTAACTCCATCCAACATGCGTATGGCCCCAAAGGGTCACTTGAGTGTATAAGGGGCCCTGCCATATCTTATTTCCCTAATTAATGATGCATCAATTTTGATTTTCCACCTCCAAAACCCCAAGAAGTGTGTTCAAAAAGCTCCTTTTGGGAAATATAATTGGATGAAATTTTTTTATAGGTTCCCTGTAGCCCCCCTTATTCACTTAAAGGTCGATGTTCCTATCGCTAATCGGCTTGTCCCCAAAGGACCCTAGATTTTAACCGTGACTTGTCATAAACTTTGGTATCATAAGAAAGCTCTTAATTTTATAATTTACCCCTGTGAAATCTTATGGCTAAGGGGGTTTGGTTTAGATGTTATCAGCTGAAATATATACCCCATTTTTGGTCGACCAACTTACTTTTACACTATCTTCTATTTGGATAACAAATCACTTTTAGCTCTCACTTAAAACCGGTTGAAATATCAATGTGACACTTTACAGATGGGGGTTTTGGGATGAAGGGCCGATTCTATTAAGATGAAAATGTATAGCTTAAATCGGTCATTCACCTTTAAGTGTTAAAGATAGCGCACATAATGCGTTTTTGAGGTGAAACAAACGTTTACAATGTTTTAACAACTATATATTTATCGTACCATAAGGTTTAACGAGAGTTTGAGAGAATGAAAGAATCTTTTATTTGCGGATAACAAGGAATTCAAACTTATTATAATTAGTAACGTGTTATTTTCTTCTAAACTACTCTAACACTGTCAAAACGCGTGACATCAAGACTTAAATCCCCGGGGGAAGTGGAATAATCCACCCTACTTATTTGATGAGGGGGGATGGTCACTACGATCATCCCCAATTTATCAGGCCGTTTTCAATCATTTTGTGTTTTTTTGACAAAAAATAACCCATATTTTACTCATAATAGTTTTTAAAATTGTCAATTTCCACGCGCTTCGCGCGCAATTGGTTCGAATTACAAGTACATTTAACGATTTCAGCTTCTAAATGGAAAAACAATTTACTCGCTTTGCGGCGCACATGTGCTATTAATGAATCTTTCAGCACACCCGTTTCATCAATCATTCATATATTTTCATCACCTCATCCCCCCAATGTCAAAAGGAAATTTACGCCACTCTGGAGTACATTAATTCCTTTTAACATTTTACATGCTATGAAAACTTCAAAATGATGTTCATCTAGTCTATGCCGTCAATGTGTGGAGCATTTAATCTTAATTCTACAGCTGCATTCCCAACGGGGCCAATTTGCAGGACCTGTTCTCAATAGCAAGATCCGGACGCATTTGCTTGGGATATGACTCCTGGTCATAGGTTCAGGAACAAGCAGCAGGCGCCATCAATTTGCATTAAGATTCCTCTACATTTGAACCTGGACAAGCATTACAGGTGAGAGAATGATAATGGAAATTAATGTTGTTGGAAAGGTATTTCTTTCAAAATACACACGTCTGTTTTTTTCTAGTGTTTTAAAAAACGTTTGCCTTTTAACACTTCCTATCCACCAACATTAAAGATGCACGAGATATTAAATAGAAAGTTGCCCTAAAATATAAATTTCTCATTATTCTTCTGCACATATGTAAAGCTTTCTATCCACAAATATGCCTGTGAACGGAAAAAACCTGATAATTATTTTTTGGTATCAAATGTGAAATTCTAATTTACTAGAGGATCAAATTACTAATTCAAGCTTTACTGATTTTATATTGAATGAGCAAATCAAAAAAATCGCAAAATCGCCCTTTGCTTGTACTTTCAAAGTTTTCTGTATCCAAATACAGTAAGAAATCTATTGGGTGGTCTTATCTATATGAATCACTAACATATGAACCATTAAATGGATGCTCCAAAATATCTCGCTTCACCTATTAATTTGAGTTGACCAGAGAGCTGCTTTATACAAACTTTCAGACCCGTCGAGGCTACTCCGATTAGTTCCAATTATTTTTTTCAAATTAAGTTTTTTTTTTTTTTTTTTTTAATATTTAGTTTAAATATTTTAATCAGGATAAACCTGCAATTGCTACCAAACTAATTACTACAACAGCAGCCTTATGTATGTATTAAAAATATTGTCTATCTAATTGAATATATAGAGATTAATCATTCAGGGGGGTGTGTGGTGTGTGTTGTACTTCCAAATGGGTGTAAAGGGTGTGCTGGTTTCGATCATCAATTCGGTTCCAGTGTGGAATTACAGTAGATATCCTTAAAAAGCAAGCTTATTGTTTAACAAAATCAGTTGATCCCGATGATTTTTATTTTGGACTTTTTAATATAGCAACTAATTGTATCAATTGTTTCATCATAGGCAATGTGTCGTAATTCCTCTAAATGTACGGAGAAAATATCATAAAATTTCTTTCAACAAGTAAAAATTCGGCCCCTTTGATTAGGCAAACCAACAAATGATTGTTCTTTGATGATGGCTGGCAGATTCATGGCCCAAATTATTAAGGATCTTGTTTTTTATATGTGCGACCTTTCAGAATTTGGTGTGATTATTTTTTGAAGAAATCGCCAGATTCTGCCCACTGCGTTTTGCAGAGCGCGAAGTTCATTTGCCCGTACATTACCAATTCATGATCTTTTTGTGCCAGTTTACTGTCCTGTGTTGGCTAATCTTACCTCAATTTTTTGTACTTGATGAAGTATCATATCGTCATCTTTCTTGGACATCTATTAGAATAAGTTTTCTTCTAGAGAAAGTTTTTGACAGAAATAGAGTTTTGAGTGTGTTTTTCACATGTCAACCATCCGCGAAATCCCATTTTCTGATGTTTTTGAAGTTAGTGAGTAGCGTTTCTATAAATTATTGGCTTTCTATAAAGGTTCGCAATTTTCTAAATGTTAATTCTTTGGAAGAAATTCCTGTAATTGTTTGCAATTTGAAGTAGAAAATGTTGATAAATATAACTTTGTTTTATTGTTTTAAGGTTTAGAGAACAACTTTAGGGCGCTACGGGGTTGTTAACTCACTCTAGCGGCCTGCGACGGGGGGTTGGGCCGCTCGAGGCTAAGTTAACCGAGTCTCGCGCTAAGTTCACCGAGTCTCTCGCGCTCAAGCCTGTTATTGTTAACTACCGCATCGAAGATCATGATAATATCTAATATACCATTGCCCTTCCTCCTTCTCTCTCTCCTCGCGCTCTCTCTCTCCTCTCTTTTCTCTCTCTCAGTTACATCGAATCGGGTAAAATAGCAAACCCCGGGAGAACTGGCAGCGTGGTTTAAAGGTTTTTATGATCCAGCTCGCAGTCTGACACGGAATACAGAGAAGAGCAATTGCCCGGCCAATCTGGCACATTCTCATAACATGCTCCCTTCTGGTATGAACTTTGAATGCACTTCTGAGAACGTGAGTATTTCTTCGCTATTTCAAAAAGTCAATCATCTTGTACAATTACTTTTACCCTCTAGTAATGGCGATTTAGTCAACAAAAGCGCAAGCAAACTCTCTATGTTTTTATCATGTTATGTGCCATCCAGATGCCCATTAATTTTAACCAAAAACTTAAAAACTGATAAACTGATCTATCTGAATTGGTGCCAATGTTCCCTTTAAAATGCATTTTAAATTTGTTTTGTTTGTTGTTTGTGGCCTTTTTGGTAGTCGACGCGTGGTTTGGTATCATAGTGAATGACTAATTGAATTCTGGCCTGAAATCGTGCTCAAGGGGCATATTTTAACTCGTCAGCTATACCATGTAATAGTCAGAGAATTGTGGGCACAGGGCGGAAATGGAGTACAGACTTTTCTTCGGATCGATTTTGTTTATGAGGACTAAGAAGCCAATATTTCTGGAGGGTTGGTGCAAAATTTCGCGCAGTGTCATTTTCTTGAAATCAATATGGCTCTTATCATCTCAAATTCATTCAAATGCCATAATTTTTAATGTCTTACTCCAGGTTTAAAGCACGAGGAATCTTGTGGACGGGTTATTGACGTGAATTTATCACAACATTACCATCAAATCCAATATTGCCACCCCAAAACCCATTACCACACAACACAAACCCTGAAAATAAATAAATTGAACATAACTCATCAAGTATTTTGTGATAGAGGATTATTCTGGGCTCTATAACCAGTAGGAACTCATATCTGACATTAAAGTATGTTTCAACTAACCATCAAGATGGCGGTCAATATTGACTGCCTTTTAAGATCTTTAAAAATCTATCTACAAATAGGTCATCTATTCTAATATATTGACCGTCATTTTGAATTTAAGCATGTTTTCAAAACAAATATACCAGATCGATTATGAATGCTCAAAGACATATATCTCTACCTTAATAATCATTTTTGGGTTTTTTAAGACTAATAAAATACAGATGTAGTCGCATGGAAACGTTGTTAGACGCAAATGCTTTCAATCATTAGCACATTTAATGTCCAGACTTCAACAACAGCAAAAGAATAACTCGTACAGTGAAGCAAACTGTAAGATTATCTATGTTCATCTGCATACAAGAACACTGCATTGTGCACAGTGAACCTCTACTACATGAGAATATTCAATGGTATGACTTATTACAGCCTCTGCTGGAAGACAGAGAAATGCATCTACAGAGGTGTGGGGTTTCTTTTATCACCAAAGGCCTCTCAGTCATTTGGCCACCTTGTCACTAACACGTTAAGTGCCCAAGGGGGTGGGGTTCCTAGTACCCAACATTTGTTTATTTTCTCGCATTTTCGGTACGCAATCCAATTACGCTTCTCCTGATACAAAAAATTTAATCCGCCCACTGCTTCATTAGAATAATTAGGTGGGGTCCCTAGGAACCCCCCTTGGGCACTAACGGAATTGAAAAAAATTCAAGATTTTATATTAAAAAATTAAAGTAATTAATCTTGGGATTTTATATTTGTTCGATTATACCCTAGGAGGTAAATTAATTAATACTTAATTACTACTGGTTCAAACAATAACCTTTTATCTTCTGATAGCAGCATTTTAATTTTGTCACGCCGTGCTCTTAACTGTGGTAAGTCTAAATGGGAAAATCAAGGCGATTTTGAGTTTCTGAGAAGAAATACAAGATGGTAAAATTTGGCTTATATTTTGCAATGATTATTTTAAATTGTTATTCTAGAGTATATTAATGAATTTTTCTGGTTCAAACCTTATATTGGAGTTCCTGAGGATGGACATGTGCGAACCACTCTGTTTCGAGGAGTGACAATTTCGAATTGGCCATAGATCAGTAGGTCAAAGGTCGATTTCATTTTATTGTGGGTATGTGGTCTTACGTGGTGACCCCCATTTATTTGTGTAGTGTCATGATCAAACTCCCACTGGAAAGTGT
Source organism: Ophioderma brevispina (assembly GCA_023653785.1). Lineage (NCBI taxonomy): Eukaryota > Metazoa > Echinodermata > Ophiuroidea > Amphilepidida > Ophiodermatidae > Ophioderma > Ophioderma brevispina. Next base: position 19,493 of record JAMKCH010049642.1, on the reverse strand, counting down.
TATCTAGGTTGGGTGCCATATCAACCCCCCCCCCCCCTTTGGCACTAACGGAAGTTTTTTAGCTTGGGCACTTAAGTGTGAATGAGCGCATCTTGAGCTACACTGGACGCAATCTGAAACAACAGTCATTTGCGTTAACAGCCCCCACAACGACTCTCCAGAAGAAACTGTCTCTCACTTCTAACCATGAACTTTCCACTGCCACCAGGTACAGTTCCGCCCATATCTTCAGTACATCCTGTAGATTAAACCAAAAAAAAAAAAAAAACGCTAATCTGGCCTTACGACGCGCTTTTCACTTGCAACAATGAGTCTAACAGAAATGGAATGGTCAACGAAGGACTTCTTTGGACTTCATGGAACATTTAACCATGTGCCACTAATACCAAATTCCAAAATCATTCAGGTAGACTGTGCACACACCGCCGCCCCCAAATGGAGAATTTGTTCCAACTGACTATCTTCTGGTCAGAAAGAAGTGGATTAACCAGCATTAATACTCATTGAGCCTACAACACTTTTGAAGCTGTTAAGTCTGATCACAGAATTGTCTCTTGCAGGTGGCCCCCCATAAGTTATCGTCAGAGTAAAAACCACCTCCCAGAGATTCCCTTGCAAACAATTGACTTGGATGGAAGGTATTGTGGGATACAAAGCTTTTGTGAGCAGTCGACTCAACTAGAGCGGTACATAACAGGTTCAACACTCTTGTTGATGTGCTTGAAGACAAGAACTCTAGCGCAGTATATGATGTCCTCACTTCAGCCAACAAAAGAATGGGCATTGGAGATGCACCTAGAAAAAGAAGAAACTACTGCCTTTGCCTCAAACGACAAAGTTAGCAGAGCCTGAGAAACACTGACTTCTGGTTCCAAGAATCACGGTACGTAAAATCCATTCGAACTCCAAGGCATAAACCTTAATGCGGCTAAGGCTTGATGATGCTTACCAGTGGTGCTTGTGGAGCATGTAAGTCCCACGTCTGAAGCACTTGAACCGCCGCTACATCTTGAAACAAGCATGTGCCCTTCTCGCTGGGAGGCCTTGAGGAAGCTGACCGATAAGAAAGGCCTAACCCCACCTATAAGAATCAAAGGTGAAAAAACTGAAGAGCGCCTTGACACGTTGTTCAGCACTTTAGTTTCTCTACTGGGCAAGCCCCGTTCAGAATAACACTACCATTGATGAACCTTTCTTCATCACAAGATAGCAGACCCCTTCCCATCCAGACTGGACATTTCAACTATGGGGAGCTTTAGATATGGCCCTAGAAACTGAAAACACCAAACACTGGTCCCACACAGTCCTGCATAGTCTGGAAAGAATGCACTATTCCATGCTCAACTGTTAGAATTTCGTAAACACCTACATGGGAAACAAAACCAGCGGCCTGTTCACACATCATTCATCATTCCTCTACCAAAGAAATGCGACCTGTCCAACAACCCAAAACTACAGAGGAATCACACTGTCACCCACTGGCCTCTAAGATCTACAAAAACAACTCAATGCTGCTCAACAAATCACTCCTCACATAGATCCCTCCCATTCTCACACGGAACCATAACGTTTTTTCGCAAAGGCAGATCACACTACCTCAGATACTGCCCTCAAGATCATATAAGAGTTGAGAATTTCAAGAGAAAAAGCTTCAATTGTGTGTGTAGATGTTTCCCAAGGCTTTGTGACAGTGTAAACAGGACGTAATGCTGCATATTCTCGCCAACTAACGGTGGTCCCATATTGAAGATGTCCCCACCCCCCCCCCCAAGGCAATTGCATCATGTATGATAACCCATCTAGCTTTGTCAGACCATGGATGGGCCCACACAGGTTCCTAACAACTACTGGAATCCTCCAAATGATACCTTGCTCCTATCTCTTTGTAGTCGTGGTTGATTACATCCTCAGACTGAGCCTTGACATCATGACCGACAAAGGACTCACCATCAAACCCAATCGGTTTCAGACGTCACCAACGTCAAGACTCACGAGACCTTGACTAGCGCATATATCTAGCAGCCCTAACCAGTGGCGGCGCCGGGTGGGGGGGGTGGGTTGGGCCATGGGGGCATTCCCCCCCCCATTTTTTTTCTTGGCCCCCCTCCCCAGTTTCCTCTCCCCCCCCCCCCCGGTCGAAAGAAAAATAAGGATTTGGGGCAAAATTCAGTGATTTGGGGGGCCAAAAATCAGCGCTTTTGGCAAAATTGGTGAAACATTTCCAATTTTTTCATATTTGGCCCCCTCCATAATTTCCCTTTTGCCCCCCCAAGATGTTCACTTTGCCCCCCCGTTTGCCCCCAGAAAAAGAAGTCTTTTGCCGCGCCACGGCCCTAAGGGAGCAGCTGATCTGATATTTTGGTGCACAAGATCTACTTAACATCACTTAAGAATGCTGCAGACAAAAGTCGGCCTACATCCTAAATGCCAAGAAGACTGATTTGACTGTCAATGAGCGAGAATGATCATCAACCTTTTTGTCTGTCATACAGCATATGGTACCAACGTCAACTAGGTTGTCACGAGTGTTACTTCACACGTATCTAGGGTCCTATGTTGCCGACAGCAAAAAGCTTCCTGTCATGCGCAAAGGACAAGCTGGAAGGCCTGCCATAATCTACACCACATATGGCAAACTGGTATCTCCAATTCAACCAATCTGAAATTCTTTAGAGCCTGTGTAGGAGTATCCTGCTAATGGATCTGAGACCTGGCCATGAAGAAAGAGCTGCAGGATAGACTGTATTGCACCTAATACAATAGCTTCTTTTAGCGAGTACAAAACATATCCTGGGGCATGAGCACATACCAAAGCACGATATATGGATATATCCGCTCCCAATTTCATCTTCTGTTGCCCAACTCCGTGCACGATTTGCCGGACGCTGTCATCGTGCGATTGACAAGTAGTCTCAGACGTCACCATATCCCAAAACACGGTGGTCCGTCGCCCTTTACCCTACATTTTTATAGCTGTTACGTTTCTGCGAGAGTCCATCATGATCCATTCTGACATCCCCAACCTAATGCAAACAGGGACATTTTGGCGCTACGTGGGGGGCCGTATATAGTATCGCAATTTATATAGTTTTAACGAAGGTAAAAATGCAGCCACATTGGCCCCACTTACATGTTTGGCATGTTAAGAACAAAATTCCAATAGAATGCCAAATGTCAAATACTTATCCCAAACCTTAATTACAAACACCTTATAATAATAATTATTGATGTAACTACATATATACACAATTATGTAGGTTTTTAACTATTTTAAGGCGGCTGTATTGGCTGCCACTGAATTTGGAAAATGTCAGTTACAGAGATATGTCAAATAAGGGTTTCTTGTGATCAATACATGTAATCGCATAAGTGTGAAAGCATAAAGCATGCACATAGACACTGAATCAAGTAACTAAACTGGCAAAATGTGCCAGAACCTGACTGTCCGAGGCGTTTGGAAATGAATTTTAAGGTGTTTAAAGTAACACTTTTGCAAGTGTGATCAATTGTAAGAATTTTGCACACCTGCGAACTGTTGGTTAGTGTTCATTTATTTTTTCATGTACAGCTAAATAGAGTATCAATGGAGGAGTTTAAGATCATTTAATGATTCCGAGTGCTATTTTGACTTTTTGAGCCGTCCATATTGGATTTGTGTGGCAATGTAATGAGAACATTACTTCCAAACACTTCTCGTGTTTTTAAAAAACATCTGAGTACGAGAAATATTTTGGTCTCACTCGTAAATACTTAGAGATTTTTAGTGATTTTGGACACGGTAGAAGCCATATGGATTCCAATATGGCCACTCTGCTAAACAAGTTTGCACACCCTCCAAAAATTATTGGCTTAGGTCCTAATAAAACTAAAAATCAATCAATAGAAAAAGTCCCCTGTACTCCATTTTCAATCCTTCAGGCCTGTGTGCCCAAACTTCCACCTGATTATAATGTTGGTGTGCTTTATCTAATAATTAAAGTATTTATTTGAAAACTCACAACAGAACGACTTTCTTGTTCTTCCGGCTCGGATTACGTGGGCGTGCGATTTGTAGGTGATTGCCGCTTTAATCGAAAGGTCGTGGGATCATTCCACGCTAAGGCACCCCACAACATTCGTTTCCTTCGTTTTATTTTATAGTTAGCGATTGCAATGAAAACAATTTTGAGTTGGCGAGGGAAGTAGAAATAGCCTGCCTTATAGATATTTCAAAACAGACTGGTAATTGTCCTGGCCCATGCTTTTCCTGCAAAATCTCATACGGCTGAATGATGGCTTGCAGGCTCTCCCTGCTGAGAGGGTGATTAATCGCATTATCATTGAAAAAAAAAACCACATCACATCAAGCCGGTTGTAAAGAAACTGAGGTCCCCATGAGAGAGTGTCCTAGCTACCATAAGCAACATGTAGGGAATAAACCGTGACTCCTTGTAGAACTAGGCCCATTTGTGTATATTGCGGACCAAACTGATGCAATACAGCACTCAATGGAGAACCTCATAGACAGATAGTTGTAGGACACCGAGTCACACTGCACTGTAGTTGTAACCGGTAAAACGAGTGGGTAAGATCATCAGTCAAGAGATGCCAGGTCACACAAATCTCTTTTTCATCAGCAACTACTTGACATCCTCTGACCGCTATGAATACAGTGAGCTCCGACTGACCGCTTATGAAAAGAAGTGTGAAAAAGATTTGGTCAAATACAATTTTGTTGGATTTCGCGTTGTTACAATCTTTTGAAAATTGTTTGAATAGGAAGTAATCGATAGATATATATGTCTAAACTTATCGCTCTAAAGTCGTTAATGGTTGATATTAAAATGTACAATTGTCATTTCAAACAAATCAATGATACAGATTTTATATGTAAAGTCAACTCTAAAAACCTGTCTGCAAAGAATGCTATTGAACCGGATTTTCACAAGTTACAGAACAAAAACCGCATTTTTCTTCCATAATCCATCGAAATAAATTACAAGAACACGTGAACCGGTCAAGTCCACAAACGAAAATAACACATATAATTCAAATGTTTTGAGCCCAATTTTGCTCTGTGTGATTGCTACGGTATCAATCATTATTTCCATTGTTATAAGATGCAAGGCATGGAACCAATCGTGCGGGTATTTCCCAGTTCTGTTCTCTTCCCAATCGGATTAATGGAAATAATTACAATAAACTTATCTCGTAAAATGCCGAAGTATGTACTCATATTTTTGTATACTTTTACATAATTTTTTGTACCACGAGAATCATTTGGACACCAATTATTTTTGGCACATAGGAAGCTACAAATCGTTTATTAACAGTTTTTGCCGGTGTTCTTGCTAGGAACTCATGACCTTAACGGAACAGGCACAAAGCGTTTACCTGCTGTGTGACAGATCAGGTGCGATTGAAGGGCACTGTCCATTTTCAGAAAAATGAAAATTTCTTCGCAATTTGCTCACAAATGATAGTCTATGCCATTGGAAAACAAGGTAATGTTACACAAAGAAAAATAATCATATCAAAGGCATGATAGGGCCTAGGACATTAATAAGTTAAGACTTCCGTGTTAATTTGTAGGCTAACTTTTTAAGCTTGCCGTAACTTCAATCCCAAATTTGTCTTTACATGAACTCTCATAATCGCTACTCGGGATATTAAACCCACAACGGTCACGACCGTCCAAACAGGTTTGCATGCATGGAATCACTCTGGCATGTGTTTTCATGCGTTAAACGCCATTCCACGTCGTTCTCCTGAATTATTGTCACTGCTGGCGCCATTAATTAAAAAATCATTGTTTACGTGATTTGGGCTTAAATATTTCCAGGGCTAGGGCAATGTATATAAGCTTTAGAATAACAAAAATATTAATTTTGAAAAATACAGAGGGGCACTATTTTCAATGCTCCAGTGTCACTTGAATAACAAAATGCGGCAACGGATAGAGTCCTTTGAAACTAAGTGTGTTTAGGGCCTTCTTCTTTGTTCCATGATCAAATTAAGCGCTTTGGTGTGGGTCAATCATGGGTTTGTGGGGGGGGGGGGGGTGGGGGGTGGGGGGGCGGGGGTCCAAGGGTCCGTCTTTGATATTAAAATCTCAAACTTTTAAATTTCATGAAAAAAAATCAGAAATTATCCTTACAGTGGGGGTCAATTCTTACAGCTCCAACGGTTTTGCAATACGAATATAAACAATGCGACGTCTAAAATTTTGTGAGTTCTTGGCGCGCCATCGCCCTACATGTTCGAACGGGTGCAGTCGCTGGTTCCGACGTGTCATTTGTCCCAACGATTTTTGGATTCGAAAGGTTATTATTCCGAACGAGTCTTTATTCCGAAAGGTAATTTCTCCGAATGATAATTTCTTCTCCGAAAGCTATTTCCCGATAGGGTAAATTAATAATCCGAAGGCAATTGGTCCTAAGGCCTTATCCGAAAAAAGGAAGGTCATCGCTCCGAAAGGTTTTTATTTCCGAATGGTCTTATTCAGAAAGGTCGTTTATCCGAATTTTTCGGAATAATCGACCTTTTGGAGTTCAAATCTTTACTCAAGATGATGTATTTACCTCGAATTTCAATTGACGTGTTTTCCATCTAATGTTTTAAACATTACTTTAAAGTTAAAGATGATGACCCGTTGTAAGTGTATAACGTTTTTAATCTTGATAGGATGCCGTGCCATTATGATGTATAGAAGCTGTCGCTGGGAATGTTGGTACTTATTTTGGTATCATGGAATAGCCTGGACCTGTTATACTATCCATTGAACCAAGTAACGAAAGCGTTCGGATGGAATCATAGGGAACACCACTCCCCACTCCCCGCGGGGGAAGAGTGGAAAGCTGTGAAAGAGGACAAGTAAATATAAAAGATGAAATGATAGGAAGAAGGAAAAAAGAGAACAGGAAAAAGAAATAATTGAAGGAAGATAGCAGAAAAAAGAAACAAAAAAGGTTGGAATAAAAGATAACGAAGATAAGAATATCATTTGAAGGAAAAGCAAAGGAAGAGAAAAATAAACAAGAAAATTCCACAGAAAGAGAAAGAATCAGCCAAATGATAAATTATTCATAAAGAAAAAGAATGACAGTGAGGAAAAATGGATGCGGACCTTAAGTAGGAGGGGCTCATACAATTGAAAAAAAGTGTATTATTCCATGATTACGTTTTTAACTTTCTTTGGCTCGTATATGATCAATCGGAAGTCGACATCCAAAGGTCCATTATTCATTAAAGGGTAAATATTACGAAAATCTGAGAAAAGTCATTGAATGAAATTTCAGTTTCTTTTATTCTCGAAAGTTTCGATATTCCAAAATTCCGAGAAATGACCTCTCGGAGTAATGGCCCTTTGGAATAAAAATTACGTTTTTAATTCCGAAGGGTTTTTATTTCCGCAGGTTGATATTCCGAAATTCGGATAAACGACCTTGAGCAATGAATTTTTCGAGTAATGACCCTTCAAAATAAAAATAATTGGGTTAATCCGAAAGGAGTTATTCCGAAAGTTCGATAGTTCGAAAAATTCCGAGAAACACCTTTCGGAGTATGACCTTTCGGAGTAATGACTCTTCGCAGAATAACATAATGGTTTTTAATCCGAAAGCATTTATTCCGAAGGTCGTTTTCCGAAATTCGGAGAAACGACTTTCGGAATAATGAACCTTTCGAATAATGGACCTTTCGGAAAATAAAAACCTTCCGTAGTTCAAAAATAACGTTCGGATAAATGGACCCCTTATTCCATTTTCGAATAAGAAAAACTTCGATCAAATCTTCGGAAGCAATACCTTCGGAGAAATGATCGATCGGAGATAAAACTGTCAGATTAATGATCCTTATTTTCGGAGAAACGATCTTTCGGGTTAATTAACTTCGGACTAATGCCCCTCCGGAACAAAAAACCTTTCGGAATTATTAGCTTCACTAGAACAGTGCGTTCGGATAAGGACCGTTCGGATGAGAAAATAAAAAGTTCGGAGCAATGACACACTCGGAATATCGAACTGCCCTTCTAACTACTTAAAACCTCGAGCATTGTATCATTTCAAGAAGAAAAACAACCGCACCTGGTACACACCACCAAAGTGAAGTTAAAGATTCGTTTGTCGCCACGTTGGACAGTCCCTGCCAGCGGGATAATGGGTAGAAATTGTGTTCCTGTAGCAGTCGCAATATTTTAATGTATATTGGTTTTTAAACTCTACAGTGTTCACGCTTAAACCCAGTTTTAGAAAACTGTTTAGTTTGCTTAAAGATGTTTCACCATTCAAAGCCTTTTTAATATTCCTTTGATCCTATAAAACCTATAAGACTTTTATCCTTTGTAAGTTTGTGATAGTTAACCCTCGCCCTACCTTGGTATTTTGTACCATGGGAAGGTGTCATATGGATTTTCCACATTTGCGGCTGTTAGATCATAGGGTCTCCTCTTATAATTCTATCAAATCAGAACAAACTTGCCCAGTATGTTGTGAATGTGACTTCACAATTGTGAATGTTTTCAAAGTTCCAAATAAAGGTACGAATATGCGAACAAACGTCGTTCAAAGTCCCCGAAAAAATTAACGAAGACATTTCCCAGACTGAATGCGGCTCAATTTTTTTTTGAACCCGGGTTTTGTGCATATGTGGAATGCTTGCCCGGTATTATATTATATCCACACCTGAAGTGAATAAGCGAATACGCCCGTCTTATGTAATAAGATGATTTAGTATCTTCTATCGTGCACGACAGAAAATCAAAGCAAGGTTTCCTATTGGACGATTAGCAGGCATGTTCAAAACACGGTTGTGGGTTTCCTTTATACTTGTTTGTCCAAACACACTTCGAACGTTTCTTTGGTAGGTGATCTATATAATCGATCCATGCAATTTGAGATTAATTCGTATCCTCAACAAATCTGCTCGTGTCACTTTAAGGCTATAATTATTAAACATTAATGACACATTATCGTTGAATACGTTGGATTATCTTTCGTCTTACCACTTTTGTTTCACTTTCATAGTAATTAAATCATTAATTTCATTGATTTTAGTCGCACCAACGTTTCTTCTCGTGTTCTCTTGTCCTTTTTCTCCGCTTTGTTTCAGAGGCGAATCGTTGCAGAATATGATCATTCTGTAATGACGTGTATATCACAACCCTAACCCCCCGCTGCCTTTTACTGCCAATCAAACCGACGGTGAGACTATGTTTATCTTTTGTAGAGTATTACACACTTTGCCCATAAAGTTTGGAATAAAATATTTTTAACCAATTTTTATGCAATGATTCTACAGTGTGAGTTATTTATGATATCCAAGGTGTTTATCGCCATATTACATAAGATTGGATCAGTCCCCATGAATTTGAGTTCCATGCAATTAAACCCCTTTCGAACGTCCAGAAATGTTCAGGTAACACGACGGCGTCCTATTTCCATCGGGCACCACCAGTGACGTTTTATACTCCTTCATGAATACCGGCCTATACCATCACTTGCAATCGCCACCCGCAACTTGAGTCTATTCCTGAATACCGTCATCTCGTAGGTTCTCACCACGTATTCGACGAACCCTTTCTCTTCGATCTTGACCGTCAAGGGTGTAGCGGCTCTGGTCCACAAAGACAACATGTCGCCAGTGGCCGAGCTGTAATCGTCTGTGTTCCCTCTAGCCCGCCAATCGACCAACTCTGTGTGAAAGGTTATTAAGGCGTGGGCTGGGGCATTGTGGTGGTCATTCGTCTTGCTCGGGTAACCAAATTTGAAGAAATCTATAACGATGTTACAGTTTGGGCGGAAACGTTGTAGTTTCCATAGTGTCTTCTCCACAAACGACGAAGACGTCGTTGGCATTTTCCCTGCTCTACGACACCTTAAGCAAGTCGGCGTCATCTCGTCGTGGTTAGTTCATCGTGTCTGCCCTGGTAGAGGCGTCCTCGTTCGGCTATTGACAATGCCGTTGACGAGGCATAGCCTAGGGAACCCTTTTTTTTTGTAACAGATTTTTTGTAAGCAAACCTTTGTAAAAAATGCGGGCTCGTTGCACACAGACTTGGAGCAGGGAAAAAGAACAACAACGTACCCACTGGTCTTTTATAGCTCCCACAAAGGCATTGTTTACGTAATTAAAAAGTATGCATGGATTCACTCACCTGGGTATGGGAACCATATGTAATCCTTCACCCTCCTCTAAGAGATACTGAGAGTTCAAATAAAATGCGTTTTTAAAGATTGCCGTCTGAAAAACTATTTCCAACTCTATCTCTATGGGCAACAGGGTTGATCTTGTATGATGAACTTATTCAGACGTCCTTAATTCATTTTAAATCCGTAGTAACGATGCGCTTTGGTATTTTCTGTTCAGTATTGTGGTCACTGTGGTTTTAACGGGTTAAGCGAGATCGGCACAACGACACTGCGGGCGACTGCGGCTTATTCCGTGAAGAAATACAAAGGCGTGACACCAAACAGTAGAACACCAAAGGCTTCTAAAGACGTATAAATATAAATCACTTAGCTTAATGTATATCTCCATATGTAACCCTACGTGTATGTATAGTCAGATAGTTATTGGGGCATATCAGTAAAAGTGAATTTCATCTGCGTAAACAATGAAACCCCATTACTGCTTCACGCCTGAATACTTCGTAATGTGTAATGCAGTAGGATCTCAAACACCTGTAATGCAAAATGGTCGCGAAGCGCCAGAGAAAATGCATTTGCGTGGTGGTATTGGTCCAAGTCTAAAAATTAAATTAATTCAGTTCACGGTCATCTGTAAGAAAAAATGGGGTTTTTCGTTTTTGTTTTATATATATTCTATTGGCATTCCAGTATACATTAAGCCATTTATATAGAAAAATCGACGGTGCCTATTTTTCTCTTAGAAATTTGTAAATGGCAATTGTCATTCAGGCATAAATGAATATGACGTCATTTAAAAATCGCAGAAAACGCTCAGTTTCCATGAAGGCTAACTGAAAGGGTGGATATAGCCGTTGAGACGTAGAAAAACCGTACTGGCAGTAATAAATTCTGGATAAATCTTCAAATCAGAGGGTGGACACCGAACGCCTTTAAAGATACACCTTACCTTAAAAAGAGCCGCGCTTTTGGAGACCGAGCCCACCGCCGAGGGCACCTAGTAATTGTGGTACAAGGATAGCTAGGACCCTTCCGATCCATTGAGACCAAAAAGATAACAAACATACCTTGTTGGACGTGCACATTTGACGTCCAAACATGACATCATTCAAAATACGAAAAATCTAAAAAATCGCAAAATTCATGGTTTTTCCGCCACTTTTTCAAGCAAAAGCTGGATTTTTTGGCCATGAAATGTGTGTCAAAAGTAGCGCACCACACGTTCTTAACTACAAAAAATTAAATAAATAATATAAAACATAGTGTATAACTGTAGCCATCCTTAGCAACAAAAAAACTGATTTCTTGCGCAATGTCGTGTAATTTCCAATGGAAAATAGCTTTCTACTTCGCATTTTCTTCTTCGCACGCAGTGCGCGATTACGTAACGCCGCGTCATAACGTAGGTCTATTTTATTTAAATGGCTTAAATGATCGAGCGCAAGGCTTCAAAGAAAAAAGTCAGGTAGTTTCGGCGTGGAAAAAAATAACAACTAGGTGAGAATACGAGAAAAAATGTCGAGGGGGGGGGGATTCCCAGCCTGGGGCATTTACGGTTAAAAATTACCCATATGTAATATATTTGGGTTTATTTGTTCTATCATCTCAAAATATATAGATATGTATATTTTAATATAAAAAGTTCTGAGATATATATCTTTTACCATTATAAACTCGTGTCTCGTATTTCTGTTTTGGTTAACATGGATAAATCCCGGATTGTTATACGATGACGTTTAAGATTTTTAAAGCCTGCAAACCGTATGTTTGTAGTATATTTAGTTATGTATCATGCATAAATTTTTACTAAAAGTTATAAATCCAAAGTAATGGGGCATGTTTTTTGATCACTAGAATTTTATATGTATAATATATTTGTTATCAGTCCTCGTATTCCAGTCCATCTTGGTCATAGATACAAATACATTGCAATTTTGAGGTTTAAACGGAGGCATAATGTTCTTCATCGTAATTTCTGAAAAATAATAATAAATATATACAGATGGTAATGTGTCGATTTGTGAACGAAATTTGAGAGGCCCGTGGACCTAAAGCAAGATGATATTAAATATCGTTTGACAAGTTTACGACGAGTATTGGGGAAATGTAAATGTATTTTTTTGTTTTAGAATTGTTTTTTCATAACAATTTTGACACCAATATTTTTCCAACAGATGGAGAATCGAAATCTGGGTGTCATTTTTTAAAAAATGTGTTTCTGAATGTTTTGTGAAAGGGGAAAAGTTTTGTACAGGGTTAACACTAAAAGTGTTTTGGGGGCAAATTTCAAAATGTGTCGGTTGCTCATAATGTTTTCCCAAGAAGTGTAGCATTTGCCCATATCTACGCTTTATTGTTTCAATAGGCTCAAGACAGTACAAGGTCATTATTTCAAATTTCCGATTGTGTTGAAACTGGTTTTAAATCGTTCATTGGGTCATACTAATTAGAACGTGCATAAAATTCTGTTTTTTAAAACAAACTGATGAGTCTGACAATTTTCCCCTCCAAGGTGACTTGAAAATGTGTTTGCCCTGCCTTCTCACTCGTGAAAAACTATTAATACCTCAGATAAGGAAAACTATACCTTCTGAAATCCTGAAGGTACTGCTTGATGGTTATACTTCAAAACATTTTGACCCTTTTTTATTTGACCCCTGTACAAAACCTTGCCTCCAGAATAATCCAAGAAGAAGAAGAAACTTTAAAAAAAATGAAATATTTTCTTTTTTGGACTTTTTGGACATCTTTATACAATTTTGATTAGAAAAAAAACCTTTGTTGCAAGATGTATATTAACTTTGCATAAAAAATACTGTTCCACATGTACTAAGATCTTAAAACAACATTGCGTTTGTTTCATCCAACAATTATAAATCTAGTCAAACTTGCCATTTTTGTAAAACCTCTAGGAGACATTTGGCTGCCCACTCCCTTGAAGTGAAGGCGGAAGGCACAGGGAGAAAATAATGCTTGGTAAGAGTGTGCGTGCTGACCTTTGTATAATTAACTTGTGTTGTTTTCCTCAATGGCGAAGTTTATTTTTGCTCCATATGCCGCTTTTTTTTTTTGTCACTAAATTACTATTGAGTTGGACGACCGGTCTTTTGATTGATGGAGCAGAATGCGCAGGATGGCATTTTTCTTTGTGTAAAAATCTTAAGTGTGTAGTGGTATATAGAAGAAAAGGAAGATAAAATTGCCGATTTATTGCGTCCTGGTTATGTAAAAAGTGTGAAGCTTATGACATCTACTCTTCCAGATTAAGCAGCTGTGACAATGGTGATGAACCTACCGCAGCCCGATAAAAAAAATGGCACCATATTTTTGCTGAAACATATCTAATCAACGGAAAATAAACATTCAACGTCATACTGGGGGGAACACACACACTGGTAGCGCCAATGCCGCCTGCTGAAGACGTATATGCTGGAAATGCGCCGAAGCCGCACGAAATTTTTTTGCGAGACTATTAAACTGTACTTTGACAGTTTCCATTTAACGGTTGGACAAGGCAAACGGTTCTCGGTAAATGATTTCCTCAGGTAGAACTGGGAGTACAATTCGTTCACACCGTAATAACTGCTTCACAAGAATGTAGTTAATTCTTCATGCCCACTTGTTTTTTATATAATTTACTTGTTGGTCATTTACTAGAATGTGTGCGCTAAGTTTTGTCACAAAGCGGACCAAATGCATGAAGAGTTGTTTTGGTCGAAAGGTTTTTAGAGAATAAAAGAGGGAGACTTTTTGTTTTTGGCGTCTTAGGTGGGTCATGATAGAATGGACATCCAATATTTTGTGTGGTGGATGCCGGCGCATTCTCATTATTATTTAGATTGTGTATATGTTTGTTTTTATCGACATAATTTATTTGTTTAAAAAAAACTAAAAAATCAATAAAATAACAATTTTATTAATTAAATAATTGCACCCGTCTTGAAAATAAAATGTTTCATCCAAGGAAACCAAAGTCATCGCGCGGTAATCGCACACAACGCTGCGTAAATTGCATTGCGTACCAACGCGAAATGCACGACCAGTATAAGCGCGCCGCTTGCGAGTGTCATATATTCAACTTGACACCGCGTCATGCTGCACGCATTACTTCCAACATTACCCAGTAATGGATGGCAGAGCTTGGACCTAATCCAATCCAATTTCTTGCTAACAAGATTAACCCGGCCCCACTGAATAAGAATAAACATTAAGGTACACTGGAAGATGTACAAATACACCCTTCAGTTTAAAAACGATTTGATATCATAAAAAATAAAAAAAATATTATCAAGTATTATTTAGGTTTTAAAAATCCGTAAAATTACGGTATTTACTGGCAGGAAGAGTATGTACTAGGTGGAAGACGTTTAATAATTTTACTTATATCATATTTTTAAAATCATTTAAGATATGTTGATGTTATTTTTCCACCTCTTACTGCCAAGTCCAAACAAATTTGCCTTAGTCCAAGTATATACTATGGTGAAAGTATTCCATAATGTCGTGTTAAAAACGACAAGTCGTTGAAATACGGTATTTTAACGTCCAGTCCATGCAGGTTTGCAATGATTTCCGGGCGACATGAATCCCACGATTCTTATTTGGAAAAACGCTGATGCATTGAATTTGCATTTTTTATCTGAGTTTATATCACAAATCCATTATCCCTAACGTCTCTAGAGGAAAAATCTTAGACCACCGAAAAAAAATGGATGGTGCGGTTCTCTTTCTTGTTAGACTAGGGCACTTTCCCTCTGAAAATACAGGCAGGGTTCGCGTGCGCCTATGTATTTCCAAAAAGTGCATTTTAAGGGACGTATAGGAATATACAATGTCAACGTCTAGTATTGTTTATTATACTCCATTAAATATGTTGAACACTCAACGATTAAAACGTTATGCTACCTTTACCGGAAATAGTAAATGCTCTGATTTTTATATTTAATTTTGTATCTTTTTACTAATTCTCTTCATTTGTACATACGTTTTGATACCCTATCGCTTGGTCTTGCCTTGCATTCCACGTAATTAAAAACACCGTCATTTCGGGTGATCTCGTTGCCTTGGGCATAAAGTTAACACGAACAGGAGGATACCAAGACGGATCGGTAGTATACGTGAGGAGCGTGATTCTGAATTGACAGGGGCGGCGGCTTTCATTGAAATAACAATTTCTGGCAAACAAATACATTTATGTATATGTTACTACATGAGGGTGTATATTCCCGGAAATTAGGTGACCCTTAAGTGACGACGACAACACACCATCTGGAGATTCAAATTGCATGGAAGAGAAGTACACTAGTTGTCGCACCACAATTTGGCGGTTGTGATGTGATGAAATGAAAACAACAGCTAAAAGTGGCAAAGGCGAAAGTAACGTGTTGAGAAAGTGGAGACGAAGAAGAAGATAGGAAGGTACAAGTGGTGGAAACACACCTGAAGGCGTCAGGGGAGGATAAAGCAATGATGGTGTTGGTACGGAGATAATCTGAAAAAACGGAAGACGAAAGAGGGAAAGAGGGAAGTAATGGTGATTTGTAACTAACAATATGGAACGACTCAGCAGTAGAGGGAAGCCAATGGAGAAAGCGGGTTTAACGAAGGTGGTGGGAATGAAGCAGAAGGCTACTAAAACAAAAGAGGAAGTAACAGAGAAGAAACCGTTACCGGTAGCAAAAGGAGACGGAGGACAGACCAAGATCTTACACACTCAACCAGACGTATGAAACAGAAGGCGGTAGTACAAAAACCGAAAATAAAGATGGTGTAACAGAAAAACCTGGTGGGTGGAAACTGAAACTGGAGGCCGATGATGGAGCGGTGGTAACCACAAATGGCGGAGATAGAGTAGATGGAACCAAAGGTGGAGTTCAGAGAAAACTATGAGAAAGAAAGCAAGTACGGAAGATCAAATACAGAGGGAAGGCAATGATGGGAGTAGACAGGCCTAACGGGAAGGCAACGACGAAGAAGGAAACAACAAAGGACGGTTATCACGCAAACAACCTGGTAGTGTACCATCACATAAGTAAAAACCAACGAGGAAAATTAGCGAAGAGACAATGGATCAAACAGACAAGGATTAACAGAAAAAAGAGAGTGAAACCAAAATGAGAAAGACGGAGCTACGAGAAAAATGGGAAAACAGTAACACCAGGAGAAAACGATGACACTGTAAAGTACTCGGTAAAGTATTGCTTGCATCCAGTAATGCTTCAAAAAATTGGTTATTAAATAAATGTAGCTTTCGATGTATCTTTAATGAAATCTCACTCAAAGTCACACGTATCTTCCGTATTACAAAGGCGCAAAATATATGTAGTGTGAGCGCACCAAAGGTAATAAGTGCAAAAGCTGCCCTGGATATATCTGTTGCTGCCATGTATTAGGATAATTCATTTGATGTCTTTGCTGAGTCAGTGGCTCTTGACCTGGTTCTTCTGGGTGAGAATGTGTCACTGAAAATCCAGTTCAAAGCGATTCCAAAGACTTCGCATATGTGTGTTTGATGAGAATTTCTGACAAATAATTCACAGTATAAAATATTGTATATATTACATTTCTAAGATTTTGTTTTCTTAGAGAATACCCTGTTTTGAATGTTCGGAAATGAAACTTGCCTTGAGAAACAAGAAAAAGAACAACGTCGGAACACACAACACATATGCAGCCCTCGGTCAAAACTGCGCCCGGTAAGTTGTATTACATACCCTTCAAGCTCGCATTATCTCTTAAAGCAGGTGGGTCATAAGAAATGTCTTAATTCGAGAAGAAAAATGGATAAAACAGTTGTACTTTTTTACCAAATTTTGAGGAGCAGCGGACCTCACCGTTGCTTTTAAACAAAGTGGCTTACTTTTACACGCGTTTGCGCTCATTGGGCCCGGTTGGCTTGTGGGTAGGAAACCCGGATTGACTTGAAATTTAGCCCCCCCGCTGGTTCGATTACGCCAATGCCTTTCAGGGAAGCCTGAATGGAAAAGGTTTGCGTCGATCTTTCAAAGCATAAATCTGGAACTGTAGTAAAGTAAAATGATGCAAGGAATCTTCAAACATGGCAGAATTGTGGTTGAGGTCATACTTTGAAGAAATTAAAAACGCCGACATTTATCATTTATCTTACTGAAAATAGAATCATAAACTGATATTTTTTTTACATAATCTTATAAATAGGGTAAAATTTTCAGGGGCTACCTAAAAATCAGTATTGAAAGGAAGGTGCATTCAGACTCCGTAGATTCCTTCGCTAGACATCACTGGACGCTAGTCTCTACGCATGCTAAACAGCAGCGCTGAATCACGCGTTAATGCGATTAAGAGTGTCGAGTGATTCTCGAAACAGATGAAATCGCAGGACACTGACTGCACCTTTAAACCAAAATTTCTTGGCGTAATTTGAATCCAGATTCCGGTGTGAAAGCAGATATAGTTCGGCGGGAGCCACAGTCCGGGCTCAATTGACGATAACGGGACTAACAAGCGTGACAACTAATGTGAGGAAGCGTCAAATGAATGAGTCCTCTTATTTTTTACAGTTGTAGCCGGACTATGAGTACGCCGGAATCTAGTTACTTTCTACAACGGATTCAAATTATTTTAAAATGATACCAACACTAGGCCAAAAGTATTGCAACATGCAGATAAACTGAATTCATTTCATAATTGATTCAAAATGATCCATGGATCTCGACAACAATTATATAAAATTCCGGGAAGTGGTGTTTTTCATTGCAGATAATTTTCCAAAATCCAGAGGGTGTTAAAACGTTTGATTTGATTCTCACGTTCCCTAAATATAGTGGATCAAAAGGAACGCGAACGATACAACTTGCCGATTGCACTCCCGAAAGGACGTACAGACACAAAAAGAAATAGCTGAAAAACAAGACGCTTAATGAATGTGTACATGTTTCATTAGAGTTTACTTAAATGTTAATGGGAGAAAATCAGAGTGGTTGTTTGAACTGGAAATGAGAAAATGAGTCAATGGAAGACAGTGGTTTTCGAAACAAAAACGAAATGTAATGGAATGATAAATACAGTGGGTTAAGTAAAATATGTCTAATTACGCGTTCACATTGCGTGACAAAACATCACAAATGAAGGGGCGGGTGCATTAAAAGTTGTTTCACAGTTACCACGTGACCTATTTATTGCCATTTACATTTTCCGAGTCAAAGAGTGATGAAAGTGCTCAATCTTTATTGCACATTATCTTATTTCCGGTCCATGTAACCACGCCGATTTTCGAATGTCTAAACATTAAAGTGACCCTGAGAAATCTGTAGTAAAAGTTGTATTTAGCACTAGTTGCAGCCTTTTGACGTTCCAGTGACTGTATACTTCTGGATTACATCGGAAAGTAATCATTAGCAAGCTCATTTAACCCGCCATATTTAGGGATCATGACAATCAAAATTACACGTTTTTCGTATCTTGATTATGGGAACAGGTTCAGTTGAAAAATCACAACTTTTCAAATATACATAAGGTGTGGTCAAGAAATGCATGGTATGATTTTTAAATCATTTGTGATTATGAAATTCATGTTATGCATATGTTGCAATACGTTTGGCCACTGGTTGAACACGTGTTGGATGATTTGTTTATGATATGGAAACTTATCAAATCAGAGTTTTTATTTTGAAAGAAACGGAATAAATGCAATCCGAAATGACGTCGTTTTTAATACCAGGGTTGTCTCAGAAAGAATTACACCCTAATCTATTGGTGACCATTAACTTCAAAAAGTGAGTATCACATTTGATAATTTCAAAAGAATCTTAAACCACAAGATTTTCAATATTTTTAATGAAAAGAGCATTCGATTCGTCAGTAGTTTTGAAGAATAAGGCGATTATGTAAACATGTCAATGGCACTTCCTTCCAGTTTTGTAATAAAGTGATACAGACAGAACAGGCGAGAAATAATCAATCCTTCTTTCATTTATTTTTCATTTTATATTTCTTTAAAAGTATCAATAGTCTCTGGGGTTGTTTTTTATGGTCAGTGTAGTGCCTCACATCTGACATATCCGTTCCATCTTGACGTGCCTCTCCCCAACTACAAGTTCAGTAAAAACATTGCATGACTGTGTTGAGACATTGACAGAGGTTATTCTGCGTTGGTAGTAGCTGCTTGGAAATAATGCCGCCTTGGGCATTCTATAAGGGGTGAAATCAGGGAATAAACTGTTAAAGTGATGTGGAGGTGGGACACATGGTTACCCCTGGCGGATCTACATAGGGGAGTGATCGGCGCACGCCCCCTCCTTGGCGAGAGAGAAAAAATACCCCCCCAAAAAACAGACTAAGAAGAAAACGGGTATGTGTTAAAACATGCCTCATCATAAAAGATAAGATTAT
>JAMKCH010049641.1:0-10924 GCA_023653785.1 Ophioderma brevispina | reverse complement strand
TTAAATTTTAGTAATAAAAAATACTGCATTTTGGTGATGCCCACTAGACTCTAGTGTAAAGAGCAAAAGTCAGCCTCTTTTAGTAGGAGATCGCTATGAAAGATTTTGAGAGGGTATTTAGTGCATAATCTTTTAAAAGATTGCAAGGACTACTTTGCATTGTGATCAATTTACAATGTGAATTGTAATTTGTTTAAAATGGAAGGGGGCCCAGATTTGTAACATCTGCAATATTGTCACCGAATACAACTTGCCTTCCTGAAATATTCTTACTCCGATCAGAATTAAGTTGTTGTATTCATTTCATTTTCAGAAGCCGTTGCTTCCATGCGGTTTGCATATTGGCATCAAAAACTATTGGAAGGTAAGAACTCTACAAATATGATCTAAATGAGAAGTACCTAGATGAATATATTGGGATTAAGTCTGAAGGCTCATAGCTAGGCACGTAGATATATTCTGAGGTTTAATCTCATAGGCCTACCCAGTAATCATCAGAAAACACCAAAATTGATGAAAAGGTAAAATTTCTGGTGCAAGGAAAGGGATGCACAAACCTGGAGTAGTACTTTGTGCATAACAAAATAGGAGGATATAAAATGACGGTTGATGTGTGAAAACAGTGAAGTCTCATTTTAATTGGGAAAGGCCTAAATTAGATTAAAATGTGGAAGAGGTGGAGATCTGTTCTATGGTTTAATAGCTGCCATCCTTTTTGAAAATATTTTTGTGGTTCATCGAGGAAAACCATAATTATATACGAAGGAACCCAAAAAAAAAAAAAAACCAAGACTACTTTAAAATTCCAATGCATAAAATAAATATACAGTTTTCTACATCGGGCCTAAAGTTTGGAACGGATTTTTACCAAGCAGTGTCAAACATGCCAAATCATTAAATCAATTTAAATCCCTTCTAAAAATCTGGAATTGTTAAAAAGCGTTCGTTTTTAATTCAATGTTAATTTGGTGTATTTAAACTGTTCAACGCTCTTTTTGCGCTCATAGTCGTAGTCTGTAATATCTATTCTTACATATCAGGACAATAGTACCTTATGCGTTTCCTATCTTTTTGCGTGCTCTGACACCATGTGACGTGGTGGCGGTGGTGTGAGGTGTGGTAGTTAGCCTTTCTGCGGGGTGTTGTAACTGATGAATTTGTTTATATTTTGGGGGATTATTTAGTAGGTTTTTGTGGATTCAGGGGGTACAATATTTTCGGCCAACTGCCTTTCATTGTGGCCTCATATAATTTTGTTTGTCTGTTGTGTATTTGTTATTGTTTTTGATGGCAATAAAATTACTATGACTACTACTATGACTCCTTTCAAGTAAGCTCATATTTAATTTGTATTTTTCCTTTTGTGTATGTGTTTTGTTTTTTGGCCCGGTGAAATAACTCAGTGCATGATACTACGGTGAATGGCGTCCACTCCCTAAATGCCAGGTATTTAACCAGGTAATAGTCAACCCTATTTTGCTAGAATCTATAGAAAAATCTGCAAATAAAGGCTAGGATTGCCCAAAGACTGTTACTTTCACATACCATATGGAAGCACATTGATATTGTCCCCTGTGAGACAACTTGAAAATTTAAGGGTCTGACTGTAGGCAACAAATAATTTGGGGAAACCATGTAGTTTTAGGAAATAAAATATTGTTAAACAGGGGTGTGGTGTTATGTGTTTGCTTGGAAGAGGTCGAATTTTACCAGAAGACCAGAGGAAATGTTATATAACAGTCTACATTCTTAGGCAATTGGTTTACCCCCAGCAAGAAAGACTTATGTTTCAAAAAGACTGTCATAAAATATTGGTTGGATCAAAGGTCCTTGTCAAAAGGAATTTCTGACTGAAAACATTTTAATATTGACACTGATACGAAACAAAATATTAAGCCCGATTGTTATGACTACGTATTACAACTATCCGCAATTTGCTACTTACTGTGCCATCTTTATCTTGTGATGATTGTGATCACCGCCCGTATGATTGCATGGACCCTGAATGGTGTTACTGAGGATAAAGGGTGTTGAGTATTGCTGAAAAGTTCATGGCATTCCAAAAGTTACCTAGTTTAAATGTTACCATCTTTCATGAATTTCAGGAAGGAAGATATTCATTTAGGATCACATGAGCAACATGCCAATGGTAAAAGCAATCAATTGTTGTTTTCAGGAAAAGAAAGTGGGTATTAAAAAAGTCTAGAAATGTATGTTAAAATTAAGAAAAGGTGGCAAACCATTTATATTAAGGATTAAAGGCCATTTTGAATTACCAGTAGAGCTGAGCTAAATAAGATGAAATCCTTGATTTTAATGATATTATTGTTATTTCAAGACATTAAAATGCATTTGTCCTATGAGTGACTCAATGCTTTGCCTGTTAGATTTAAAGATATTTCTTTCTGAACAAAATTTCCCTTAGGGAAGTACCTCTCATTAGATATTTGTTTTGAGATGAAAAAGATGAACACATCACCCACTGTGTTTTGCATTTGTGCGCCCAAAAATGAGGGTTTGTATTAAGTGACAAAAACTTGTTGCTTGTATGAAATGGACCTTGTTTTGCAAGTAGAGCAAATTGTATAGAATTCTAAAAAATATATTAGCAGCTTTATGAATTTGGATTTTAAAAATCAAAGTTTTGGTATAATTGCCCATTTTACACATTTTTTCGCAAGTCAAAGGAATTATACTTCAGGTTATGCAAGAGCTGTGATGAAACAAATTGTATCGTTTGACTGACAGTGATTATGAATTTTGTCCTGAGCTCTGCAAGATTCTTTGTGTTTTTGGACAAGAGGGAAACAAGTTGTAAATGCATTCATATATATACTAATTTCCAGGAGTTGCAGGCATGATATTGTGCCCTACTATTTAGTGCTTCAAATACCAGGCAGAGTAATAGATAGTCAGTGATAGAAAAAGGTAAGTGGGACAATTGTATATATCATGAGGCTCTGTCGGTTTTTGCTATGATGGTTAATAATGTATGTAGCAGCAATCCTTAAAAATGTGATGTGCAAGGAAAAGTTAGTCAGAGTCTGGGGCATGCACGAAGCGCTGTAACAATAGAGGGCTTCAGTCTGTGGAGAGACACTTATATATGAATGATTGAGCAGGTTACCAGTTATTGGTAAAGTTACAAAGCCAAGTCTGCCCTGTGTATCCACTAAATTTGCAACAGACCATTTGATATAATTAACATTTGTATTTGGCTTTTATGATGGAAAACGTACAATTACATTTCTAACAAGCAGTTTTTGTTTTACCAATTTTGCAAAAATTCGTTCATTTGAAAGCTGGCCCATTGGGATAGTATATTTATTTAATCAAAGGGTGAGCGGTCTCGGTTAGTCGTAAACTCTCTTGGTATGGAGGTAGCAATGTTTTACACAACATCTTAAAAGATTCCCGTTATGAGATTTACCAGAGTTCGAAAAACAATATAATCACAAGCAAGCATCAGCTGCATTAGATCTTGGAAATAATATTAGTGATGACACATGATGATGAATCAATATTACAGACCTGTACTGAAGTATAAGGTGATGATTTGTATTTGAATGTGTTCCTAGTCAGTGCTTGCAAACCATGTGCATTATGATTCTGGGGTTTTGGTAACGTAGCCTTTAATTCTAGTTAGTATACACACAAGTAATTTTATTGTAAATCTGTTGGCCGGGGCGTTCTTTAGTCTTTTCTGGGAAGTGGGTTTTCAACTTTGAACACACTGCATCACATAATTTTCCAGTTATATAGGCAGAAAAAAGTTCTTCCAACACTTCTGTTGTTTTGTAGTACAAGCAATTCCCCTTTCCTCAAATGAGATTTATTTTGTCTTGTGCATGGCAACTTGAGAGAGAGAGAGTAACACAAACGTTGGGATATCTTGTATACAAACTGCTATTAAGACATAATTTTCTTTCCGTTTTTCATGAGGTAATTTATTACTTCAGTATTCTGTGTTAGGCACAGCTACAGAGCTTTAATCCAGGTAAATTGAATTTGTTTTATTACATGTATTAAGTTTTCAAAGTTAGTTAGCATTTGGCTATAATAATGAACTTGTTAAAAACTGGTGTTCCATGGCAAATGATGAATCTTTATCACAGACCTGTACTGAAAAATGTTCTGATGATTTGATTTTTCTGATTGCCCCATTAGCGGCTCACTGGGGTGGGCACATTTTCCCGCTCCACCGTTTGGTTTGCCGGTTGGGGGTAAAAAGCTCCATTCGGGGGCAGAGGCATAGCCAGCACTGAATTATGTTCCATCGTGTTATCATTTCTAAACGCTGGTTTTTTGATGGTAATCCATGAATGAGGAGGCAAAGGCTTATAATATAACAATTTGTAAATAAATGACTATTGATGTAGGTAGATGTTGACTCCCCCAATTCCCTCCGCCCCTTCCCCCTCGTCCCATAAAAAACAGAATTTCCACATAGTACCAGTACCTTGTGATGGAATCTAAATCTGCATATCTCCACGTTTACAACATCCCCATCATGGATATTGTTGTCTTAAAAGGTTGTAGTGCTCTCCTAAAAGCTCTGCGTCAAAGGATAGTCTGAGAGGAGAAATGTTGAACATCACTGCAATGTAACATAAAAATGTAAAAATAGAGGAGTTACCATTCATTCTCCTACAGTGCACTTAAGGAGAGCTACAGGGGAGTGATCAAATGCTGTAGGGGAGCGATCACTCTCACTCCCTTAAAAGATGATGCCTTCCCCCAGTGGATTTAGAAGTTTATCTACTTTTCTTTTTTTAGGGTGGTTTAATGGCATGCATGGGGCATGTACTAGTGTCTGAGAGTGTAATTTAGTTCATAGATTAACCAAAAAATTCCATGCTTTTTGCTTAGTTTGCATTCCTTATGGAAACTAAAACCTCCTGACTCGTCATCATCACCTTCATTGATTTCAAGAAGGCTTTCGAACCCTTCCCCCGAAGGCAAAAATGTCCAAAATCCAAAGCCTAATCGGCTTACCCAAAATATTGTTGAAGCAATATATTATGTGTGACACATCCAGGCCTATTCTTTCACCAGATGCAAATAGTTAGCCACTGTTAGATTTAGTTAAAAGTACACCTTTTTCATTTCATTACGTTTTCTTTTGCATTTCCTGCCATCTACATGATCAGATGGCATTAAATATTTGTTCTTTGCAAAAGAAATATGTATGCCTAATATTTTCACTAACTATAGGCATAATATATAGATAAGAATATACAATTAGGAATACAATTTGCTTCTTTATCAACCTTCTTAATGTGGAGTAGTGATCAAATCAAGGCCACTTTGCCTGAAAAATAAACTGCCATGATGTTTCAGGTCCAATTGGCTTAAAGGATTTAAATTGTGACCATTAAAGTATCAAATGCCATAATTATTTACACACCTAGAAAATGGGACATATCAATGCACACACTCACCCGCCTTGAGATTTTGGATGCTTCTACTTTCAGAGCTTGGTGCATTAGACAAGCAAAAAATTAAGCTCAAGTTGATTTGGCCCATTTTTCGAGCAAAAGTAATGTCAGCTATTAACCTAATTCCTGCCAACAGGAACCGAAAGAAGTTTCTGTAATTAGTGATAAACATAAGTTTTAAAAATATCATTTAATCGTGGAAATAAAAACACTCACCACCCACTGAGAACGCAATTTGAAAGCACTTGTATGTCATTACGCGGAGTGCAACTGGACATTTTCAATCCACTTGCGCTACACTTGCATATTTAGTAATGCATAAGTAATGCAGAGGGTATGACTAGTAGTTAATAAGATGTATCCTCAAAGCACGGCAATGTTCTGAGATTTAACTAGCATGGTCCCGCTGAGAGGTTTATCACACACCGCCCCAGTCTGAAGACTGTGACTGAAAGGTGTTTCTGAGGACATGAAATCAATTGATATCATTTTCCCCTCCTGGCCCCCAAAGGGCATGGGTTAGCAGATTCCTTCTGTGTGTGTGTGTAGGTCGTCTGTGGTGTTTCCATCTTGTTAGGCCTGTTGGTTAGTGACTTTTGTATCTCCTGTGGCTAATTGCAGCCAAACCTAATCTGAAGAACCACTGGTCCCTGGTCGTATGATAGGCCGTAGTTTTCTCATTATTTGCATATTAAGGAGCTCATCTGCATATTTGCCGCCGCCCGCGCCAGTTTGCTCCCCACCACAATGAATCTTGTAATTTTACTTGCAGTATTTTTTCATCATTGGTGTAAAAACTGAAAAGGGTGGGATCGCTCCTGGCAAGCCACCAGTATTATAGTTATGCTGTGAGGCATGTTACATTTCTTAAAAATAGAGGTGGGCTAAGAAGGTCAATGTTTCAGATCACTTCGACACAGTTATTTGAAACAAAATTTTTTGACTTTAATCACCCTGATCCACTTTCGATGAAAAGTGATAAAAGTGCGAAAACCAGGGTGCCCCCGTCGAAAAAATCCAAATGGCCGCCAAATTGTAAAAAATTTGTTTTTTGACCATAACTCAGTTTTTTTTGTTCAATTTGCTTAATTGTGGTGGCAATACCCATTTTTGGGGATAGGAAATCGTGCTATGGCCAACCTTTTTTTCATCTCACCATAGCCTTTCGTTTTCCTTAAAATGCCGTTTTTGCTTAAAAGTGAAGCTCTGCGGAGTGCGCTTTCCCCTAATGCCATCCAATTGGATAATGGTGATTTTAGCTTCAAAAATTTGAAGAGTTTTTATTATGAACACTTCTGAAAAGTTTGACTTGCGTGATGGTTGTCGGTTTTAACAACTTAGGCTTTTTTATGTCATTGAAACCCACGTAAGAAAGGCATTGTACCCCTGTGTATTCCAACGAGAGTTGGGTTTCGTCCAATTTTAAATTGATTCCACAGTAAAATGGTAAGTGTTACACGGCTCTAATCTCAAAAAAATGATGAAGTCAACAATTCTGATGATGGCCCTCAGGTAAAATTTAAAGGCCACCTTTCAGTGATTTGCTAAATCGACAAATCGAAAAAATGACCAAAAATCATATTTGTGCATGTTTGTACAAGTACAGGTTCCAAATACCCCGCAAATGATAGGACGTCAAAAGCACCTAATAAGGACAAAATTCGTAAATTTTAGTCATTACTGTCCGGTTCGGACCTTACTGCAACACGTAAATTGAATGGGAATCCTTCAACACTGCCGTTTTGTTCCTTTCTGTAAATTTTTCAGCTTGAACAAGTAATTATGAGAATTCCACAGACTTATCCTTCACGTTTTAAGCTATTCCTTTCCTCGCAAAATTAATAGATTTTGAATCTTTTGGATAAATCACTGATAGTTTCTTTAAAGCTTTTGATATGATTGTACTTTTTGGGGAAACGCCATCGCAGTCCAATTTAAATCTAAACTGCCATATCGAAGAGAAGAAAAGTCGTGGTGAGATGAAGTTCTAGATGATTCCTTGCAGCCAAAACAGGTATTGCCACAAAAATGAAGAATGATTAAACAAAAGCTTATCAAGTTATGGTCAAAATATGATGTTGGCCATTTGGCAGCCATTTGGATTTTTCGTTGGGGCACCCTGGTTTTTCGCACTTTTTGACCCAAATATGACCCTCATATAGCCCACCTCTATTAAAAGGGTACTCCTGATTGCATTTGGGCCAGCTCAGCTTAATGGTACACGCATAGGAATATGTGGTAAATTGCATTTTTTAGTCTACAAAATAGGACCGCAAACCAGAAGGGTGCTATGGCAGGCACCATGGTCGCTTCAGCTCACAAAATCTGTGCCTGGTTTTAAGTATCAAGAGATTAGAGTTTTTTCTCTTTGTAGATAATGCCACCAACAATGTTCATGGGACATAATATGAATACTAAACGGTGTGTATTGATCGCATAAGTTCCACTTCAGTTTTAACTGAAGTTTTTGATTCTGATTTTTGATATCATATGAACATATTTTCCTCATCTAAAAATTCACCCTGCCAAATCCATTTTGGATGCTAAGGAAAAATCCTTGTAGGGTGAACTTTGTTATTAACTCAAGAGTCTTGGAAGGAATTTTCAAACTACTTAAAGACACTATCAGTGATTTGATAATTCAGATAAAACAAAAACTCATCAAAATCAGATTTTGCATGTCTGGAACTATATTTGTGTTATTCTTAACATACCCTGCAAGTGATACGATCAAACGCAGCCTATAAGACAAAATCGGTTATTTTGGTAAATTTTCCGTTAACGGACACTTTACTGCAACCCGTAATTGAATGGGGCTTTGTATCTTTTAACACTGCCGTTTCTTCCTTTTCTGTTAATTCTTTCATTTGGAAATGATAATTCAGAGACGGTATCCTTCAATTTTAAACTAGTCCCTGCAAATTTTCAAATATTTTCACTCCTGTCGGATAAATCCACTGAAGTGGTCTTTTATTAATACCTTGCAAAACAGTGTATCACACTACAGCATTCTGTGCATTGGAAGTGAACAACACTTGAGTAATGTTCTTTACTAAGTAGAGAACATAATTTCAAATTGGAAATGGCCCCACCCGAATGACTACCAACTTTTTGGACTTCAACTGCAGTGCAAGGCTTACATTTGTAACTGGCTGTTTAAATTTCTGGATGACCACTTCTTGTGCTGTATAAGTTGTGTCCAGATATTGTGCGCAAGTGCGCATCTTGAAAACAACTTCTAAAAAAGTATACAGCTTAGTTGGATTTCTTCATTTCTTAAAGAAGCATAGTAGTGCAATTAATTGATTAAAACTCACCAAATATGATTCTTTTGGATTTTTGATTTGTAGGTGGGGGACGCCATGGAAGTTGTGATAAAAACCTAAAACGTGCTAGAGTTTTGATTTGGGGGGGGACTGTTTGCACCGAAGCAGAAATCTGTCGTTCTATGAGAAAACCCATCCAAACCATAAGAAATCTGCAGGAGTATTTCTCGAATATTTTGGTTTAAGGATTGGCAATTCCCTACAATATGGCACCATCTTGAAAGAGCGAGCACTTGGAATTCTATTGAATCCCAGACAATGTTCGCCGAACACAGAGCACCAAATTTTCCAACATGGAGAAGAAACTTTTTTGAGTGGATTTGTAATTCACGCCCGAAGCAGTATCAGAAAATCAGATTCTAGAAAGGCTTCTGATCGTCATTAAAGATGGACATATTTTGACAAAAGAGTGGAATTCCCAAAGAGGTTGGATCACTAGTTTCAAAAGACGTTTCAATCTTGTTCTGGTTCCATTGGAGAATAACGAAAGCGATTTGGAAGTCAAAGGCATAGCGTCCCGGGGAAAAATGCCTCCTAAGAGAGAACCAGTGCATAGGGTGCAGGTGACAAAAGGACGAACCCTCAAGAGTGGCTTGATAAAGCCGCCAAAAACACCTGTGGCAGATACAAGCTCTATCATATATAATGCGCCATTGAGAACATTCTCAAGATGCAATGGATCAACTGATGGATGATCCAGAGACTGAAATGCAGCAATGTTCACCAAGGTAGGCAGCAGCAGCCCACAGACCTCGTCTGTTGAATCATTTCCCAGTCGGTAATCAATATTGTCAGTTTCACCCTCAAAAAAAAAGCTTTAGGTTTTCTACCTTCACCTTTTAAATACTCCATCACCCCCTCCCTATCTCCTCCAATCCGATCGTCACCACCGTTGCCCCTCCCTGGCCATGGTCAGTACACGTTCTTATCATCCAAAAAGACGGCTTTTGAAATATATTAGGAATGAATGCACAGAGTGCTTCTAAAACACAGCAAAATGATATAGTAATCCGTCCTCTTCCACGGGCCCCAGACATCATTCCCTTTGTTTTAGCCACAGAGAATGCTGCTGCTGCATCATCTGTGGACTATATCCAGTGCGCAGAATGCAATGACTACTCATGATGTTGTTTTTTGATCAAATCCTTCCACAAATCGTGAAGATTTAGAGCATACTACGAGCCCTATGGACTGCAAACATGAAATTGATCTGTGCTAAAGATGCTATAATACTCTCAAACAATATGGTAGTAACTGACCCATTCCAAAGAGGTCAAGATAATCCATTATTGAATGACCTCGACAAAGAATGTAGAAAAAATGTATGTGTGTATTCCGTTTTTGGAGAACTGTAATATTGTTGTGATGCACACAATGAGCACGAAGTGCATGCTGACCATAGGGTAGCTTAGCGAGAAAACTTATACAGGGTTTTCAAATTTGAAACCCCTTTCAAGCACAGGCCCACAAATACGCTGCTTTTTTCAGCAATTCAACTGATTTTGAATGAAAAAAAGAAAAAATAGATTTGGTCCAAGGTACATTTTTTTTGGATTTTCACGTTAGCATCTTTGAAATATGTTTGAAATGAGTAATCAGATATCTAACCTACATGCTAAAAAGTCAGTGATGTTATATTAAACTAAAGTTTCATTTTTCAAACAAATCAAATTATACAGATTTTAGATGCAAAGTGCGGGCTAAAAAAACTGCCACAAATAGCATTAGAAACGACAGATCTGATTTCCTTAGTTTTGGCAAAAGTTTACAACCATTTTTTCCATAAGTCATCTCAAAATTAATTAGAGGAACATTGAAACGGTCAGTCCCCGAAAATAACACCATAATTCAAATTTTTAGCCCAATTTCTGTTGTGGTTTTCTACGTATCAATCAAATATTTGCCATTGTTATAGGCAAGGCCATAGAACCAATTGGGTATGTATTTCCCAGCTCTTTCGTAAAAGACCGAGTTATACTAACTTTTTTATAGTTTTAACATCATTTTGAACACGGTGCACGCACGGACGTGTTGGCCACCAATTAGTTTTGGCACATATGAAGACACATATCAACAGTTTTGCTAATGTTCAGTTCGTCATAATCTGTTGAAAACGGTCAGGTCCACGGTTTGTTTTGGGACACTATGCGCCATTTTAAA
>JAMKCH010049640.1:0-21822 GCA_023653785.1 Ophioderma brevispina | reverse complement strand
ACAATGCGGAAATTACTGAGCGTTTCCATTCGTATACAGAATACGGAATCGAGACTATCGGGTACTGTGAACAGTTAAATCGGTTGTTTTTATGGCGAAATGACTTGCTTCCCTAATTCAAAATTTGGCATTAAATATATTTCTATCTTTGATCGCCATTTACTACAGCTACATTTTTAAACACGAACAGTCTTTAAAAGAAGACAAAGCAGTGCTGAGCAAAGTAAGAAACAAAAAACGTTGTTTCAATATTCATAAATCTTACTCTTAACTCAAAACTCATTCATGTCTACCTGGGAGAAAAGTTAAGAATGTAAACCAAAACGGATTTTTTTAACTTTCGGGGGATTTTTAAAATTCTCCGTCCATCGAGTTTAGTGGTAAAAAAAAAGAAACATACCAAATTTTGGCGGAATTTTATAACAACATAGAGAGACATCTTTGGAATAGCCCATCTAATTTCAGTAACAAAATTCGGCGGAGGATTTAAAACTAAGGCAGCCCTCCGGGATGTAAATGACTTGGCGGCGTTGTCATAGCGTAAGATGTTTGACTAACAGGTCAAATTGTTATGAATTGACACAATTTGAGAACATTGCCGATTATAAATTACATGGAATTAGATTTAGTACAATTAGATTGCAAAATATTATTGATCTAATGGAGTTTAATTCAATCCTTTGTGAATTTGTTCAAAAAAAAAAAAAAACTTTAGTAATAGAGAGATGTAGACGAGGCTGTTCTAGAACCAACGTGTAGCTGTAGCTTTTTAACGATAGTAATGGCCGTAAACAAGATTTCTCAACAGACGATTTATCCAAGAGATGGATTTTAAAAAGCAAATTAAAACATAAAAAATTGGTCTATGCATTGAACTAAAATATTACACTTTGCACACTGGAACCTGTTTTTTAGGGGGGGGGGTCGGTTCATGGTTCACTGGTGGCCAAGGATAATAATTGGGGACGGAAGCGTCCGTTTTCGTTCCAAACAAAGCAAAAGAAGCTAATATTTCCACAATTTCATGTTTTCGGTTTATTTTAGTCTCCTGAAGGGGAATTCCCCTTAAGTATGGTATCTTAACATACCTTATGACCATAAAGCTACATATTTTCCTCTGTTGCAGCTCGGTCATAGCCAAAATAAACACGACCGGAGTGTCTCCTGTTGCAAAGTAGATCCTTGAATCTGGGTCCTGTCACACCAAGAGTCATTCACTCTTGTCAGTATTGTTAGTGGTTCCCATGTTACCGGATTGGTTGATGAAGTTTTGAAGTAATGACATCATCGGGACAAATCACGGGGACCTTATTGGTCTATAAGTGAGATTAATAATGTGATTTAGAAGCAAATAACCAAAATAACCTGTGTGAAACTCGATTCTGAGCAAAATCTATTTGCCGCGATGAATAGCTCTTAAATTTGCACAGGATGTGATTGTAGGGGCTGCGTAGCGGTGTTTTTTTGATTTTTTTTACCTGGTTGGTCATAATAAATGAGACTGAAACAGCGGTGATTACTATTTCTTCTACCATTTACATATTTATATTTGACCTCTGGTACAGTTGTATTATATGATATCATGTTAAACGAGTATCTACTTTCATTGTTCTTACAATGTTGGTATACTTAAAACTATTTTTGCATGATGAATCTATTGTCTTGCCATTTACATTGGTTTAGACTCTTGTACCATTTATATTGTTTATGCGCCAGATTGCGCCTTTACAAATGACTTATTCATTTAATCAACTTGTCATTGCCAACTATTGCACTCTGTGTTGTCTCATATGTTTTTGTGTTTGTCCGTCCTTCTCTGCACAATGTCCTTTCGTTCACGCCGTCTTCGTTTACGTCCGTCTTGCACATGTATGTTCTTCGTCTGTAACTTAAGAATAATAAGGGTGGCCAATTACTTCAAGCTTGCTCTGTTTTGGTCACCCCACCGCTAATAATAATCCACTTTGTATGTATTATCAATGGAAATTAAAATGAACTGAACTGAAAAAAAAATGAACTGAACAAAAACAGTTGGTAATAAGTCTTTTAGTGACGTTGTTATCAAATCAGAAACGCCTACAAGACTGAATGATATGTTTCTTTCTCATATCCATTTCATTCATGTAACTAATCCAAGAAAAAACGGTTTCCTTCGAACAAAACTACCTACCCACTCTAACAGTGAAGGTGCCCGTAGCCGTGGTGCCTGCGTCATCATAGCGTTCACGTGACAATAGATTCCCCATCAGGAAAAGTAAACCCCGCTTGCAGGGATCACATGCAATGTCAAGTGTTGTATCAGTTGTTATCAAAAACCGTAGGAGGAGACCAGGTAACCCTGATTAGTCGAGAAACTTGTCAGTGGACAAGATATCGTAGGTCCCCTCTGCATCCTGTTTTAAAATGACAAATATTGCGTCACCAAACATAAATGTCAAGTAAAGGGTCATAGATACTACTTCATTTCTCAGGCATGTATGTCATTTGATGCTGTCTTATATTTTTATTTATCTTACTTGTATGTTATTTACCAATTGTTACAGTAAAACTGTCACATTCGGGTCTGTGGCCAGCTTCATCATCAGCAAAACACGCGACCGTTGTTTTCTCGTGTGGGCAAATTTAGATTCTGAACCTGGTTCCATGTACCTCAAGAATCATTCCACTATTGTCAGTTGCGGTTGGTGGCTCCCATGTTACTGGATTGGTTGAAGTAATGATACCAGCGGGACCAATCACCGCGGGGCCCTCCTTGTCTATAGGCTCGATTTATCATATTATTTAGAAATGCATCCACGCACAAAATACGTTTGTTAATACAGTCTTTAGTGAACGTTGTTATCACAACAGAAACGCCCTACAAGCCTGAAAGGAATATTTCTTTCATATATCCATTCATTCAATGTAACATAATCCAAGAAAAAGGTTCTTTTCGAATAAGCTACCTACCCACATCTAACATAAAAGTACACGTAGCCGTGTGCCTGCATCCTCAATAGCTATCACGTGACAAATAGAATTCCCCATCATGAAAGTAAAGAACCCCCGGCTTCAGGATCACATGAAATGTCAAGTGTTGTATCAGTGTTGTTTCAAAAACCGTAGGAGGAGACCAAGAAAGACTTGATTAGTCGAAGAAACTTTTGTCACTGGACAAGATATCGCAGATCCTCCTTATCTGTTTCAGAATGACATATGATTGAGTTCACACGTTTCACTTAAAGGGCTATCAATGTTTTATTTTCCCTGCATGTCCGTTGACGGTTTGTCTATAATATTATGGCCAATTACTGGTAATTGTTAATTTACCAATTGTAACAGTAAAAGCTACATATTCCTCTGTTTCCAGCTCGTCATCAGCAAAGCACTCGACCAATGTATCGCCTGTTGCAAAGGTAGATCCTGAACCTGGGTTCCATGTCACCTCAAGAGTCGTTCCACTATTTTCAGTGGCGTTGGTGGCTCCACGTTATGGATTGGTTGAAAGTAAATGATATCATCGGGACAAATCAGCCCCGTGGGACTTCCTGTCTCTAGGTTGAGATTACTCAATGGGATTTAACACCTCCAATGAACATCAAAGGAAGTTGCATGATTAATTTCTTGCTCAAATATACATCATCCTAAAAACGCGTAAACTGCTTACCCACTCTAAACGAGAAGATTCACGCAGCCGTATTGCCTGCAATCATCAATAGCTATTCCCGTGACAATAGATCCCCACAGGAAAAGTAAAAAACCCCGCTTCAGGATCACATGAAATGTCAAGGTGTGTATCTGTGTTTATCGAAACCCGTAGGAGAAGAACCAAGTACTTGATTAGCCGCAGAAAATTTGTCATTTGGACAAATCGTAGGATCATTTTCATCCTGTTTTAAAATGACAAATATTGCGTACCAAACATATGTCAAGTAAAGGGGCAATAGTTCCTTTTATTTCCGTGTATGTAGATGGCCATGTTGATGTTGTCTTATCATATTTTAATTACTGGTATTATTAAATTTTACGCATTGTAACAGTAAAGTGCACGTCCTCTGTTGCCAGCTTCGTCCCATCACAAAACACACGACGTTGTGTCTCCTGTGCAAGGTAGATCCTGAACCTGGGTTACATGTCACAACCAAGAATCATTCCACTATTGTCAGTTGCGGTTGGTGGCTCCCATGTTACTGGCTTGGTTGAAGTATTGAAATTCGGAACAAATTCCCCAGTTGGCCTCCTTTCTATAGGTGGGATTAATCATGCGATTGTAGAATCAATACGCACAAGAAGTTGTTGATACAATCTTTAGTGAACGTTGGTGTTATCACAACAGAAACCGCCTACAATACTGAAGGAGATATTTCTTCCATATCCATTCATTCTACGTACATAATCCTAGAACAACGGTTTCTTTTACGATCAAATTACCTACCCACTCTAACAGAGACGGTGCACGTCGCCGTGTTGCCTGCGTCATCAATAGCTAGCACGTGAACCATAGATTCCTCCCCAATCAGAAAGGTAAACCCCGCTTCAGATCACATGAATGTCAGTGTTGTTATCGTGTTATCGGAAAACCGGAGATACCAGGTAACTTGATTAGTCGAAGAAACTTTCATCTGGGACAAGAATATCGTAGGATCCTCCTTAGCTGTTCAGACATTGACAATATTGAGTCATCAAACGTTTCAATTAAAGGGCATATTTTTATTTCCCTGCATGTTGTCCTTTGGACGTTGTCTTGTAATATTATTGTTCATTTACCAATTGTAACAGTGAAGCTACACATTCCTCCCTGTTGCCAGCTTCGGTCATCAGCAAAACACGCGACCGTTGTGTCTCCTGTTGCAAAGGTAGATTCTGAACCAGTGTTACTGTTACCAACCTCAAGAATCATTCCACTATTGTCAGTTGCGGTTGGTGGCTCCCATGTTACTGAATTGGTTGAAGTAATATATCAATCGAGAACAACATCAACCTGGGAACCTCCTGTCTAAGTGAGATTAATCATGTGATTTAGAATGTGCAAATAACGCACAAAAAGAATTTTAATGGGAACGTTTCCCATAGAAGTCCCCAAGGATGCAAATGAGGTATTGCCATTCAATTCCGTCAAGCGCTACCGCACAACGTCATACGCGCAAGGAGGGGGGGGGGGGGGGGGGGGGGGGGGGGGGGGAGGGGGGGGGGGGGGGGGGGTGTAGAACGGTAAATCAATTGTACCTACCGCATTTTCACATCCTTGGGACTTCTATATGAAACGTCTAACCTTTTTCAATACAGGCTATAGTGAACGTTTCTTGCTCATATCCATATCAATGTAACCTTAATCCTAAGAAATGTTTCTTCTAGCAAGCTACCACCTACCCCTCTAACAGTGAAAGGTGCACGTAGCCGTGTTACCTGCGTCATATAGCTATCACGTGACAATAGATTGCCCCATCAGGAAAATTAAACCCCGCTTGCAGGATCACATAAATGTCAAGTGTTTATCAGTGTTATCAAAAACGTAGGAGGAGACCAGGTCACTTGATTATCGAAGAATTGTCAGCTGGACAAGATATCGTAGGATCCTCTTCATCTGTTTAAAAAATGAACAAAAAAATATTGCGTCATAAACATATGTCAAGGTCAAAGGGACAATAGTAACTTCATTTCCCTGCAGTTATGTGCATTCTGATGGCAGTCTTATAATATTTTAATTACGTGGTATGTATTTTACCCATTGTACAGTAAATCTGCACATTTCCTCTGTTGCCATCGTCGTCATCAGCAAAAACAGCGACCCGTTGTGTCTCCTATTGCAAAGGTAGATTCTTGAACCTAGCGTTACATGTCACAACACAAGAGTCTCCACTATTGGTCAGTTTGCCCGTTTGGTGCTCCCATGTTACTCTGATGTGAAGTATGATATCATCGGGACAAATCACCGGGAACTCCTTTGTCTATAGGTGGGATTAATATGCGATTTCTAACTGCAAATAACGCACAAAAGAAGTTGTTAATACAGTCGTTAGTGAACGTTGTTATCACAAACGAACGCCCTACAACTGAAAGGAGATATTTCTTTCTTTCTCATATCCATTTCATTCTACGTAACATAACCTAAGAAATGGTTTCTTTACGATCAAAGTTACCTACCCACTCTAACGAAGAAGGTGCACGTACCGTGGTTGCCTGCGTTATCATAGCTATGCACGTGACATAGATTTCCCCATCAGGAAAAGTAAACCCCGCTTCAGGATCACATTAATGTCAAGTGTTGTATCAGTGTTATCGAAAACCGTAGGAGGAGACCAGGTAACTTGATTAGTCGAAGAAACTTGTCATTTGACAAGATTCGTCGGATCCTCCTCTTTATATCTGTTTTAAATGAACACTATTGCGTCAACCAACATGTCCCAAAATAAAGGGGACAATAGGTACTGACTAATTTCCTGGATGTAGTCCTCGACGTTGTCTATAATTAATAATCACGTGGTATGATTCATTTACCATTGTAACAGTAAAGCTACACATTCCTCTGTTGCCAGCTTCGTCGTAGCAAAACACTCGACCGTTTGGTTCTCCGGTTGCAAAGGTGAATTCTGAACCTGGGTTACATGTCACACCAAGAGTCATTCCACTATTTCAGTTTTGCGGTTGGAGCTCCCATTTTTACTGGATTGCTTGAAGTAATGATACCATCGGGACAAATCACCGTGGGGACTTCCTTGTCTATCAATAAGATAACCGCGTGTATTTATATAGAATAGTGTTCAAGCAAAATACTAATATAAGCAAAATATAAAACTATGATATAGCAAGTTCCTAAATCAGAAACTCATTGCCAACCTAATATCGTCACAATGGTAAAGCCGCATCGAGGTGTCCAACAATAATGGGAAGAGTAATTTCTTTGGCATAACATCTGCACTCCGATGAAGTAGTGTTCTCGTGTAAATTTCGATAGCCTAGCAAATGTAAACGTAATTGATGAGAAACTAGCAGATACGACGAAGACTCTTAGATAGGGGACTTCCCCGTATCGCCAATAGCCATACACTAACCATATACTCTTCCGTCACGAAAAGTTGATTCGGTAGTGTCGAAAAAAGGAAAGCGAAGACCAGGAAATTGGGGACAATAGAGGAGACGGGTCGAAGAAAGTATCACAGGATCGTCGTGATCTTTTTCGACTTCTTTAAAAAAGAAAAAAAGAAACAAAATTCAAAATAACATACACTAGTTCATATAGGGCCATTCTTCAAAAAAAAGTAAACCTTTGATAGAAAAATGAATTGAATGGTATTGCATTTTTTTTACATTATCACGTTAAACCGTCCTTCCAAGTTTCGTGCATGTATTTTTAAACATATGTTCAACTCAAACACCACTCATTTGCATAATATGAACGTGTTAATATTGGATAAACAGTGAGATTATTTCACACCATTTTGCTTCTTTATGTTTTTATTGAATAGCTATTCATTTTTGTTTGAAATACTGCCTAAAGAAATTTAATTTCAAAAAACAAAAAATTAAATTAATGTTGAAAATTAACAAAATTATAGGAAAAACAAGTAATTAACAAAGAATTTAAAATGACTTTTGGTATGTCACACACGTGACCAAAAGTACAAAGAAGTTTTTATTACTAGAAAGCCACTGTTCAATAATGTTCATATTTCATGTCAAAAGCCAGTTTATATTTTTCCTTCCGTTAATACCAAAATAAATGGTTTAAGAATCTTTCCTCTTCAAAGTTATGATGGCTAATTACATTGTCACACACGTGGACCGGCACTCAACATCATTTTAGTATTTGAAGGAATAACATTTTCTGGTCATATGAAGAAGGTAGCAGTGTTAACTTTATTCCAGTGAAAATATGATATGATCAGTTTAAACAAGAAAACAACAATTAATTTTAATAATACAGTGGCTTAAACTTGATTTTCGTGTGTCCTTTTGAAAGTTTGGGGTGAAGTTCCTATTTAGTTAGCAGACTTGCACCTTTTCAACGCAGGAAATCTGCATACTAGGAGTAGCAGTGCTCTTTGCAGTATTACTGGTGACATTGTAATGAAAAGTGGTTTGAAATAGTTTGAGACTATGGAATACGCAAGATTTTTATACAACTTTCATTTTTGGTGTCACATTAACAACGGTCACCAATTTTGTGTTTAATAAGTCATGGAGATGTCACAAACTAACCACTCATGTCACAACACGTTACGTACTTAGTGATATAAAATTTGTTAATTACCCAGTCAAATTGCTGTGTTACTTTTATTTCCAACATTGTTGTATGACAAAATAATACCAACGTCTTCCCCTGAAATGAATATATGAATGTGAGTACTTAATTAATCACAGAATTTTACAGTTTAAGTTTGAATTCTAAAAACCCCCTCTTTGTCTGATGTCACAAACGTGACCAAACTTGTTATTTGCCCCTCTGAACAAAATAACCAATCTGGCAAAATTGAAACATTATTTTTGGTTAGGTTGACCAAAGGGTATTCATTCTAATAACCAAAATAATACAAATTGTTATGTTTTCAAAACACATCGATTGAAATCAAAATTTACCATTTTCGGTCCAACGTACCGAAGACTGGCCCTATAACTGGTTGGTGCGATGCCGGATCTTTTAATTCTAAAGTGGATCACCAGAGGTTGCCAGACCAGATATATTTACTGGTGTGGAATCGGCTGTTCTACGGTCAATACCATGTGCAGTGGGCAAACATAAAAGGTCACTGGTAAAAATACGTACGTTAAAATATGAAAGACTACCTGTATAAGGCAGATACGCCTATGAATTGTAATATGAATGGTTTTTGCGCTGTCCTCACAGGGTGATATGGGACCTCTAATTATTTTATACCGTTTATACCTTCTCCCTTTCTCCCCTCTACCCTTCTCTAAACAATTACGACTATTATACAATAGTCAATACCTACTCATAGATTGTCCAACGTTGTTCTTAATAGTTGAAGTTGAAGCGAATACTTTGTCAAGTAACATTTAGGAATAGGAAAACAGTGCAGAAGGACCATACAGTAAAAATTCGTTCAATAGTGCTCTGTCAGCGGGGCAAGAACCCTCTACGCGCGCGGGCCGCAGTGGAGGATGTGGCTACACAGGAATACAGTGAAGATGTAAAGAATATTTTAATTCCTAAACACCGTTGTACAGTTGAAGTGATGGAACTGCTAATAAAGAAACAAGTGAATGATTAAACACGAAACAAATTTAGTTTTGTTTGTACTTGGCCCGTTTTCCTTTCCAGTCACTTTCTATTGTTAGGCAGCGAAGTGACTTCTTGGAGGGATAAAAGGCTTCTTCCCTATTTTAAACTATGGATATGACCCAAAAAATTCCCCCAGTTCCTAATCAGCGCGAACGAGGATAAAACAGGTCAGCTAACTAACAATTACAAAGACCATAGGTCACTTGACATAGTTCATCTATGCACTAAATAGCAGTTCCGCCCATGCATTTTCATGAGAATAGAGGAATTACCATATTATGTCATAGCATGTACTTGTTTTAGATGATTCAGCATCCATAATCCAAAGTGTATTAATGATATATTTATTTCATCTTTCGAGAACGAATCTAGCATGCAGGTGATCTGCCTACCCCCAAACTTACTGAGTGGGTAAGAAAAATCGAAAAAGCTTAAATCCTTGGGCCTTACTCTGCATGTCAGATGACGAAACCAGCTCAAACTTTACGCTCTTTATACACCACCATATGGAAAAAAAAGAAGAGACCAGGATGGGGCCCGTTTCACAAAGACTACGATCAATTGTAAGGGTTGATTTATCGAGCGTTAACTCGATCAAGCGTAAGTTTGGTGAATTGATTGTAAGTTCAACCTTACGCTGATTACAATCGATCGTAAATCGTTGTGAAACGGGCCCAGGACGGCAACGTTACGTCAATCTTAAAGTGTTTTTTGGTTGAAATTTTTGAAAAATAACCTGACTATAATGGGGAAAATGTCAAAGGTCTACAAGTGGTACGATTGGGGTAAGGGTGCAGGGATGGACATTTTTAGGAGGACTGGCTGGTGATTGGGGGTGATAAATACCCCATTAGCATTTACCAAACAGATCCAACAAAAATTAACCTGCTAAAGGTAAAATTTCTTGGTAAGACTATCTTGTTAAACATGATGCTAGGTGTGAAAGTTGCCTATAATGACGTATACTCCCCATGATAAAGTTCCAATGGCCCCTTTTTGTTTTTCCACGAAAACAGTTCCTTGTAAATGGTTACTGGTTTTAGTAAATTATCCTACGAACACGCGCCAAAATTAGGACGTATACTAGAGATTTCTAGGCCTATATATGTAAATTAAACTCCTCACAGCAAGTTAGAATTCCCTCTTCGATTAGTTTTCCCATTTTCCCGGTAGTAAAATGAGATATGGTCCGCCCGGAGCCAATAATAGTCCGGGCTCCATAGACGACAACGGAAGAATAAAGCTTGAAACTGTCAACATAGTTCTATCTAAGTCTAGTGGTCACGGTATCTCGCTACCGTATTTAAGCTCAGAAAAAATGGTCGAATATGAATTATGTGTTCATATATTCACGAAAAAACCTGCCCAATAATTTACAGGATCATTAGAAAAAAATCCCACCTACCCACTGTAACAAAAAAACTGCATGTAGCCGTGTTGCCCGCTATCCTTAGCCATACAAGTCACTGGAGTACTTCCGTTAGGAACACTTTACCCCGGACTGGGGTGCAGGAAACCTCAAGCAAAGAAGCACTAGTCAATCAGTCATTGGAGCTGGGAAAGAAACTTCCAAGAGCTTGAACTGATCATGGTCGGCCAGGACATTCTACTCAAAGGATCTTGTTATCTTTCAATTTAAAATCAAAGGTTACTAGTACTTATTGGAAAACAGTCAAGATACTGTTTTTACTACACATTTAGTAAATCTTGCACTAAATCTCACACACTTCGTGATAAAATAAAAAACAAACAAATCACTAAAAAAACAATATCAAGGTTTTCAACTAACATGAACCCCACTTTGATTGTATTTGTTTCCTCTACACTACGC
The DNA here is from genome assembly GCA_023653785.1 of Ophioderma brevispina. NCBI lineage: Eukaryota > Metazoa > Echinodermata > Ophiuroidea > Amphilepidida > Ophiodermatidae > Ophioderma > Ophioderma brevispina. The sequence continues at coordinate 10,771 of JAMKCH010049640.1, read as the reverse complement.
GGATATTGTTGAAAAATCATGATGGTGGATTTGGCGATATACTTTTTAATGAGGAATATTTACGAGATATTCATGTAATCTGCCATTTTCTTCAGTGTTTGTTTTCGGTAATAGATTAATTACCTTTTGTAAAATATTAAACGTGGTGTTAGAGAAAAAAACATCATTCTACTTGAGGGGACTTCCGCTCAAAATAGTAGCGGAGATTCTCGATATGTGCGTTAGTGGTTAATTTGATTAAAATTGCTTTTGTTAATGCAAGTTTTGTGGTACAATCACGAACTTTACGCACAGGTCTTTTCCTGATTTTTTAGTTGTTTCCTCCGCGATAAGAATCAGCGTATAGACGTAGAATATTTTATCTGTGAGCCCATGACACATGACAGAATCAGTTTGTTACCAGTAGATATGCTAAACGCCATCGATATCACTTCCGACATGTCCAAAGCATTTTATTAGGTGAAAATCACATATTTAACCACAACTGAAAATAAAACCGTGACTACTGGTAACATCAAAAGTACACATAGCTGAGTTGCCTGCATCATCTATAGGCAGCTACATATTACAGAGTTATCCCTTGTTCGAAATAGATCCCGAAAAAAGGAGTGGCAGAAACTTGACAGGTGATTGCATCGATTGTCGTCAAAAATCACGGAGAGGCGACCAAGACACATGAAAGGTTGTCACAAATATGGGGTCTGGACATGTTATGGTAGGTTCATCTTGATCTGTTTGAGAAAACTTCGTTGGAAGTATAAACTCATGGTCATGAAGGTAGAGTAATTTATGTAGTATTTTTGTTTTAATCGTGACATGTTTAAGTCAACTTCTAATAGCCGTGCTATGTTCCTAGTTATTACTCTAATTGAACAACAAAATAGTTCCTTAAAAACATAATATAAAATAAAAAACCCTGATTTGTAGTTTTTATATGTGATGTTTCCAATTTAGTTGGATATCAATTATGACTCCCAAAAAATGTGTTCTGATCAACAGGCCGATTGGAATATTGTCACTATGAAATTGCCATGTGTGTGTTTGTTGTTTTGTTTGTTTTTTAAAAAACCCAAAGTGTGAAAGTGAATATAATTTGTTATGCTTACATTTCAGGGAAAATTTGTTGCGCTTTTAAACCAGTTATACACTGTTGGAGTTCGCGATCGAAAAATTTTGAGAAGTGTGTTATGTCCGGATTTGAACAGGAATTATTTCAACGGTGCCTACATCCCAATGATCCAAGGTGACCCTGTGTTATTAGATATACTGGTCCAAAATGACATTTACTATTTGACCTATGGCTCGAGACTTTCATTTGGTCGTGAAGAGCCCCGAGATATATAAATGGCAAGTTTTGGGGCCTGAGGTGGGGTGGCTGCTGTTATTATTAGTTTTGACCTTGACTATGGAAAATTAAATGGTGTCGTGGGGTGTTCACATGCCAAATGTGGCGGTCTGGCAGTTAACCGTATGTAGGAGCTAGAAGCCTGAGGTGGTACGGAAAAAAAGTGAGTTTAGTAAATAGATTCCCAGGTACAGAAGGCCCTGCAAGTCTAATAAAAAAAAAATAACAAACACAGCCAAAAACAAAGCAAACTCACCCACGAACAGAGAAGAGTGGCGTAGCCAGCTTTTTTTTTCTGGGGCAAAAGGAGGGGGCACGATACATTTTCAGGGTGGCAAGCAATATTAAAGTTGTTAGTATAGTATATGGCCTATGCTAATCACTCATTTTTCAGGGGGGGACCAAGGGAGGGCAAGATTCACACAGGGGGGGCGCTGCCCCCCTGCCCCCCCCTCTGCCTCCGCCACTGCCGAGAGGTACACATAGCTGGGTTGCCTGCATCATCAATAGCGTGCAAGTAACATCTGTAGGATTGCCCTACTGTAAAAGTCGAATCTGATGTATGCTTACAGCTTATGTCAAGCTGCATTATCGGAATATTGTCATGATGCCGTGGGACCAGACCATGACACTTGATCAGGAGAATCTACTATGTCATTTGGGCAGTCTATCGTAGGATGGTTTGATATGTAGAGTAATAATTCATTTGTTGATACTAGAAACTATTGAAATCATTTAAAGTATCAGTTGTTGTATATTATATGGCATTTTCTCACTTTTCAAAAATTCACGAATGCGGGACCATGACTTGTGGTTGAGCGCCCGGTTAGCGCGGAAGTGCTCTAGAGCTAACAAGACTGATAAACGGTACCTCCTTTTGCTGTGATGGTCAGGTTGGTAGTCAGTTCCCTCTAGAGATGTAAGGGATATAGGAATTTCAGCATGGTTTTAATCATACTAACTCACCATCTGCTTCCATTTGATTCCAATAATAATTTTATTGTAGGTATATAAACGAGGCAATATGTCTAGAAAATTCATTCTTACTTTCATCAATCAACATATAAATTACCCGTTCGTGATCTCTTGTGGTTGATCGACATTATAATGGTATGTAAACTTCCTTATCTCTTTGTTACATATTTTTGCTTTGTTGAAAATAATACAACAGATAACTGTAATGAAATAATTGTGAGTGTGAGTGTGATATTTGTATTTAGCTGTCCGATTTTTAACGTGAAAAAAACTTCAACGCTTTCTGATGCCCACATTCCAAGTTGCCCGTGATTTTATATAGTGGTGTAAAATTAGCATACTTAATAAATGAAGACTGATTATTAATGCGATTAAATAGCAAAAGTTCAAAATACAGTAAGCACGGTAAAAGTTCACACCTACTTACCAAACAGTTAAAAGAAAGCTACAGGGCAGAGTTATCGGCATCGTCAGTGGCCATACAAATAACCGCAGTCTTCCCTGAGCTCAAATGTAGACCCTGATATATGGTCACAGGAAAAGGCAGGTGATGAGTCAAGATCATCATCAACAATGACCTCAGGCAAGACACTTGGTGGTTGTACTTGTAACCGCTAAATCATGTGGGCAAGTGATCGTTGGAGCTTATTGATCTGTACAAATATTGATATGGAATTGATCAGTAAACCTGCACTGACGCTTCACATGCACGTGATGTTGTTTGTATAGAGACTATTCTAGTGTATTCAGTCACGGCGATATTTCAAGTAAGTAACGCCTACTGCCTAGATACCTATGTCACACGAAACTGAGAAGATGTTTTTCTTCAGGGCAGTGGCGTAAGGGGACATGGGGGTAGCTTCCCCCTGTAGGGAATCTTCCTCTCCCTCTTTCCCCCTGAAAAATTAGTGATTTTATGCACACGTGCCAATTACAGTGAAAAAACATAAGACTTACACACTAACCCAATTTTAATATATGCTGCCCCCCTGAAAATATGTGCCACCTCTCCCCCCCCCCCCGAAAAAAAAGCTAGTTACGCCACCGCTTCAGGGAAAACTGATGAGGGTTGTCTTCAATGAAGTCAACTAATGGTGCATTAAAAATCTGTTATATACACTTTCTCGATGGTACCTGTTAGGTATATATGAATTTCAAGCCTGTTGTCGCCCTATTTAGTGATTTACAATGTAAACAGAGAACACACAGTGGACCCTTTGTATACTGGCCTTCATGCCACACCACCAGAAGAACTAGACCTGGGAACCGATCTAATTTACAAGGGCGCGCCTATTGGGATTGGATGGTGATTCCCTTAATGACACCTTGAGGGTGACTTAGACCTTGACCCTGTAACTCACCAATATGGTCACAAATGTCATATTTTTTTTTTTTTTTTTTTTAAATGTATTTTACGTGTAAACAACTTTACAAGATCAATATAGTAGAAGTTTTCAACTCAAGCTAGATGTCAGGGAATTGATCTTTTCACCCCATAAGGTGACCTGGTCCCGGATGGGTCAAAGCTTTACTTGTCTGTATATGATGCCACAGGATTATCCTTGACAAATTTCAAGGCCTCAATCGGAGCTGGATTTGTAGTATTTTGCCTTTGACCTTGACTTGGACCTTTGGAGTTGAGACTATCCATAGACTTATATTACCATTAATGTTTACATCACTGCAGCAATAACAGGCTTTATCTTCTGCTATCGGCTGCGATATAGCCAGATTGCGTCTTATTGTTAGCATTTTTGTCAAAATTAGACCGTTTGACCTCGTTAAAGACCTTTGATCCCGGTATAAAAAACCTCGTGTTACACAACAAAAAGATTGGTCCAATGCAAATAAAAAAAATCTATTAGACTAGTTATAGAGATAAAAAATCTTGAAATTATTACCTTAAAACCGGAAATGACTTTAAATGACCTTTGACCCCAAAATAAAAATACCTTGCCATACAGCAGGTAACATGAACGAAAATCTGAAAGTTCAGTCACTGTACTATGTTGGGTTTTGAGATAAAACAATGAAAATTTTGGAATATTTTGTTTTTGGAACCGGATGTGACCCCTTAATGACCTGATCCTGAATTGTGGACAACCCGAAAGACTGCCTGGAAACAATACATGTGCTCTAATGACGTGACTCTGTTACGTAATTTGTAAGCGATTTTTTGAATTTTTCACAATTTTTGTCATTTTGGCTTTCAAACCGGAAATAAATGAACCCCTGAATGACTTTGACTCCTTATCCATGAAAACCATATATGAAGCAAGGGTCAGTGGTCTCTTTGAACCAGTTGGTTTATAATCGCGTAATCCTGTGGAGAAGATACTTTTGACCAATAAATTACAACATTCAATCCCAAGCTTGTCAGGGATTTGACTTTGCAGCATCTATAACGTGACACCCTGGTAACGAAATAGGGTCAACTGAACAATTCTTTCTGTTATTTACATATCCCGAGGATCATTCCTGTTAAATTTCAGTTCAATCGGAGCTTGTTTGTAAATTTTGACCTTTGACCTTGGAACTTGACCCTTGGGGTCGAGATATCATAAACCTCTTCTACTATGAATGTTACATCCCGTATGTAGTAATGAAAGGGCTTTATCTCTCCTCTATAGGCTGAGGTATAGCCAATTGGTCTTATTTTTAACATTTTGGGAATATTGCCCTTTTGACCCACTAAGGGACCTAGTATCCCGGTATAAAAAAACCTGGGTAACAACAAAAATGCATTGTTCCAATACAATAAAAAAATCTACTATGCTTAGTTCTGGAGAAAAATTCTGAAATATTTACCTTAAAAAAACCGGAGGGGACAGGAAATGGACCTTAAATGACCTTTGACCTCCAAAATAAAAATACACATGCCAACACAGGAAACTATGAGCATGCATATCTGTAAGTTAAGTCACTGTACTATGTTGAGTTTTGAGATAAAAATTTTGTGAATATATTTGGACTATTTGGTTTGTGACCGGAAAGGACCCCTAATGACCGTTGACCTGAAAATGTGGACAAACTCAAAGACCCTGGCTAGTAACAAATTTACATGTGCTCTAATGACGTTCACTCGTTACGTAATTTGTAAGGACAGCGATTTTTTTTTGATTATTTCAACAATTTTTGGCTTTCAAACCGGAAATGACCCCCTAATGACCCTTGACCCCTTATCCCTGACCACCTATATGAGGCTGAGGTCAGTGGTCCTCTGAATCAGTTTGGTTGATATCGGCGTAATAATACTGTAGAGAAGATACATTTTGACAATTAAATTGTGAGGGCGCTATTGCTAAGAGCAGACATGTAATAGTGTTCCCCGGCAAAACATACAACTTAAAAACCCATATTTCACCATCTATGCTACCTTGTTGAGGTTCCAAAAATTCATCTGAAACACGAGTGTTCAACTACCAGGCCTTCCAACGATGCCGACAGGAATCCATCTAAGTTAAGTTTGTCGAAAAATCGGCCGGGCAATAGATAGACTGAACAAAAACAACATGAGTCAGAGTCGCCATCTTACAACAGATACTGGCGCTAGTGTTGAAACCCGGAACCTCAGGTCAGCTAACAAAATGCCATCAACGAGCCTATTAACAGACGATTGACGAGCTTCTGAAACACCATCACTGAAGCCTGTTGCCACTATTCATATGGCGAAGTTTGATTGCTGTCACCTGAAATAATGGCTTCTATTGATGATAAGAGTTAGCTATAACGACCACACTGAGTGAGAAAGGTAAACCAACAAAATCACCCTCCGGTGAGTCAAAAGATGTACCTGATGCCATAAGCAATGACACTGATGGCTATCAAAAGCCAAGCATCGGCACTCACGCATGAAACAAAAAGATGGCAAAAACATCGATCAACAAGATGAATGATGAGTCCCTTGAACAGTATTCGAAGGAGAAGAAACTGTATCTTAATTCATGGCATCCCAGAGGGCGATCCGAAGAAACTGACAAATTGGCAACTGCAGTTTGAAGAAAAACTGCACCTAAAGATTGATCAGAGAGACATAGACAGAAGTCATAGAGTAGGCCGCAAACAAGCCCACTAGTAAATCTGTAGGCACCATGGCGCCGACGCGACCTCTCGCGCACGTCCCCATCATTGTGAAAATTTTGTGCTTACTCAATCCGTAACTCAGTTTTCCGCGTCAAGCGCAAACTTAAGGGTACCGGTATTCTTATAACTGAGAGTTTAACAACCAAACGCATCAATCTCTTGAGAGCTGCCAAGGATAGCGAGGCTATAAAATCTGCCTGGTAAAAGGTTGGGAGAATTAACTGTCTACTTCACTCTGGTAGGAGAACTATCATACAAGCCTCAAAGATCTTGAAAAGATCTAAACTCTTAAATGAACAAATTCAATGTTGAAATGGTCCAGTTTTTCTTATGGTTCTCAATTCTTGAGATTATACTATTTGATCTGCGTTGCCACATAGTTCTCTGTCAATTTATATGACGCCATGTTATTTTGACCAGAAAATCAATGGTTTCTTGTTTCTATACATAATTATTGTTATTAATGTTCATTGATTATTTACCTAGTTGTTCATAGTATATAGGCTATGACTTGTTTTGAGAATGTCCCCTGGATGGATGTATCCTCCCTGTGCGCTGCTCATTGCCCGCCACTCTCACCATTGTACAGGGTATTTCTCATCACTTAGTACTGGGTCATTAATGGGTGGCATTATGGTTGTTTTGATTGTGGCTGATGATTGAAATAAATCAATGACCACGCAGAGTTGTGGGTAATTGGAAATGGTAATTGACCTTTTGTAAACATCCCTCAAATGTTTCAAGTCTTCCTCGCTTTTGCCACCCTTAAATGTTTACAAAGGGCCAATTCTCCCCAATCCTCATTTATGATATTTTCTCATAATTCATAGTTCCATCATACAACGGACTCTTACACATGTTTTTATTAGTATTGTAACAGTTGCACAACGTTATTTCACAATGAGCATCACTCATTCATATAATCACATGTATTGCTCAAAATTTAAATCTTGTTTTGAGGTTTCAGAATATTCTAACAACTTTTGTTGTGGTTTTTTTGTGCTATGTTACATCCCACACACAAACACACACACACACCACAACCAACAAAACACACACCCCCATACCACACAAACACACAAGTTACACACACAGGCTTCCCAATCATAGGAGCAACTCTATTTGCAACCTCATCTCGATATTGCTGTGGTTTCAAAACAATATTAATCTGTACCTTTATGCATTGACTGTTTCACCGTGATTGCCAATTAATTACTGCTCATTATGTAATCTATTTGCTATGAGGTTCAATGATAATCATCTTGTATATCTGCTATGTTTTTTTTTGTGCTATATTCACATCACCACACAACACACAAAGGATCTCAGCATAGGCCTTCACATAACTGCATCTTTGTTTTTCCTTTCCCCATTCCACTCACACCAATTCATAACATTCAATTCACTGGTTTCATATTTCTATGGTCTCAAAAACAACATTTATCTGTATCCTTGTAATGATTGGCCATAGCTACTGTTGAATGTACCATCACCACTTATGCTTATATTATCTGGCTTTGAGGTCAATGCATAATGTAATATTTTGTTATGATTTTTCCTATAATGTAATATTTTGTTATGATGTGCTATATTCATCACACACACACCCGTACACATACACACAAACAAACAAACACACACACCCACAACACACCCACAAATAGTCATCGAGTAGACCCACGCCACCTTATCCATCCAGTTTCCGAGCTCGCCACCTCTTACACCACCACGTGTATATTACCACAGAGGGTTCGTGGTTCCTTCTTGATGGACCAACCCACCTTGGCCAATAATTCTGACCAATTTGATTACAATTTGTGGTCACCTCTCCAAACAATAACCATATTTCCATATATTACTGTACCTCTTTCTTGTATTTAGCATTTTCCTGCAATGAATTTTTTTTTTCTCTCAAGTGCAAATCTTTAACAATTATGCTCATCTGTAATACATAGTATATAAGTCATATAAGCACATGTATTTGCTCAAAATGTAAAATCTTGTTTTGAGGTTAATGCATATTATAAGATATTGTTATGCGTTTTTTTTGTGCTATGTTACATCACACACACAACACACACACCAAACAAACAAACACACCCCATACACAACACCACACAAGTTACACACACAGTCCCAAAATAGGAGCACGCATATTTGCAACCTCCATCTCCTAATTGCTTTGGATTCAAAACAAATGTTAACTCTGTACACTTTATTAATGCATTGTTCTTGTCACTGTGGATGCATTAATTACGCTCATTATGTAATATCTTGTTTATGAGGTTAAATGCATAATCCTAATGTAAATTATCTTGCTATGTTTTTTTTTTGTGCTATATCACTCACACACACACACACCACACACACAGGTCTCAGCATAGGCTTCACATACTGCATCTTTGTTTTTCCCAATAACTCACACCAATTAATACATTCAAATTCTATTGTTTCAGATTTCTATGGTCTCAAAAACAACATTATCTGTATCCTTGTAATGATTCTCATAGCTAATGCTGAATGTACCACCATAATTATTGCTTATATTTCTTGACTGTGATGTTCAATGCATAATGTAATATTTTGTTATGATTTGCTATAATGTAATATTTGAAGGATGGTGCTATAGTCATCACACACACACCACCCTTACACATACACACACACAAAACAAACAAACAACACACATCAAACCCACAAAATTAGTCATCGAGTAGCACCCACGCCCCCTTAACCATCAGTTCCGAGCGCACCACCTGGCGACACGCTCCACGTGTATATTACCACAGAGGGTGTGTGGTCGTATGGATTGACAACCCACCACTGTGCCATAATATGTGACAATTGATTCCAATTTTGTCACCTCTCCAAAACAAGACTTATGCTTCCATATATTACTGTACCTCTTTATTGTAGGTATCTGTTTCCTGCATTGATGCTGTTTTTTTTTTTTCTCTCTCAAGTGCAAATGCTTTAACAATTATGCTCATTGTAAAATACCATAGTATATAAGTCATTATAAATCACATGTATTTGCTCAAAATGTAAAATTTTGTATTTGTTTTTGATTGGTTGTTGTTTTGTTATTATAATTTTATAATCTTGATGGACTAACCCACACCTAGGTATAATATGTGGCCAAATTGTGTCACAAGTTGTGGTCACCTCTCGCAAAGCAAAACCAGCTGCTTCCACATATTATTGTACTCCTTATTGTATATCATGTTCCTGCTGCAATTAGTTGTGTTTTTTTTTCACTAGTGCACATGCACAAACAAATAAATGATTAATTGTAATACATAGTATATGAGTCATATTATCAACATGCTCTTTATGTATGTATTTTTTTTTCTATACTGTTTCCTACATCTAATTGTTTTTCCTACCTTACCCAATTCCCATGTGCCGAGTCATCCCGCTTTGTTCACTTATTCTCTTGCGTCGATTTGTTTGACCCTATTCTGAACTTCCCTATATCAGTTTCATCACATGCATTATTGGTGGGGTTTTTTTTCACCATCGTTTTATTCAAATTGTTAGTTGGTTTTAACTGAAATTATTTAATTATCACAAGTTATTTGTTACTTCTGTTACCCTTGTTTGTAAGTGGACCAATTTTTTTATTGTTGGTACAAAGCGTACTTCTATAACTTGATTAATAATCCTTAGCAATTTGTAATTTCTTAGTTCCTTCGTTTGTTCTACTCTGTGCTAGTCCTTGTTGTTTTCGTCTTGTCTGTCTTGTCAACATATCTTGTCTACAGGTATTGTCTAACTGTATCTACCAGTTTCTCATTTGATATCTTCTTTAGTCCTTCTTAATCAACTCAACACCCAGCTCTCAAGTTATCTCTCTCCATCTTTCTCTCTCCCTCAGGTATCTCTCTCGTTACCGCCATGCCGGCAATCTCGATCTCCCTCCCCTCTTGTCCTCTCCTCTCCTCTCTCCCCACACACCCCATCTCGATCTCTCATTCTCTCTCTCCATCAAACCCCTCCTCCCCATTATCTTCCTTTGATTTTATCCCTTTCTGTATGCCGGGCCCTGCAATATACGAACGGCCATTAACCACCAGCTTCACGATGAAGACTTTCGCGCATCACATAATTGAAATTTTTCAACCAACACTTAAATGGACATCATCATCAAATTAACTCCCTTGTATCAATCCAGTACTTACAGACCCCATATCATCTCAAACATGTGGACCACCCATCTTTCATCACTCACAAAAACAATCCTGGTTCTGATGGTACCGCTATCACACAGACGACAGCTTTCAACACACTAATAAAACAGCAAGCTAACGACTCATTTTCCATATTCCAATTCAAACTGCCGTAATATCACAAAATCATATGAAGAAA
>JAMKCH010049639.1:0-11768 GCA_023653785.1 Ophioderma brevispina | reverse complement strand
AGGCAATGGAACATCGCTTGGCCTGCCCACTGTTCAGGCGCGGATCCAGGGAGGGGCGGAGGGGCGCGTGCGCCCCGGTAATTCTGCAAAATCTTGCAAAATCAGCCCATTTTGGAAGCTTTTGGACAAGTTTCAGCCTTTCAGCCCCCCGGTAATTTTGACGTTTTTCAAATCCTGGATCCGCCACTGCTGTTAGAGCAACAATGCACAGACAAGGACCTTGCGGAATTCGGTGAAGCAGAGTCAGACGTTGTACCCATCTGTGGCTAGATCATATTTGAGAACAACTGTGTTTGAACACGATATAAGAAGAAGATTCGTGCTTTCACGCTACGCAGTTTGAGCAATTCTCATCCACTCCACGGGGTCCACTCCTTGTAATTTAGCTCCCGAAGTGATTCTGATGTAAATGGATAAATATTTGCATCATGCACTCTTCGCCCAAGTTCATCCCACTGAAGATGTTCAATGCATGGGTTAAAGATCTAGTTACCTGGCTGGAAACGATGTGAATAGTTGTCAACCAAAACGTCAGTAGTTATTTTTACCTGCGTGGTCTGGCATTATCTTGGTAGAAGACAAGGTCTTCGTTTCCCTATTGATGGAAGAACTACAAAGCTTAAACGTCATCAATATAGCGTTTCGCAGTCAATGTACGTACCATGAGCTCTGTGCGTCCTTTCCATGTAATATCATCCCAAACCGTAATCATTCCTCCAACATATTGTCATGTTCATTTACACCATGTCAGGCGACGTTGAACATGTTGCACGTTGCGGACATGGGATCCTGATGATTGGTTTATGGGACTTCAAGTTGGCTTCAAACAGATTAACTGTCGATAAATGAAATTTGAGCGATTATTGCATTTTGCCATTATTGTTTGTATCTCTTAACGGTAGCAAATCTATCCCGTTTATAGAGTAGTTTGTAAAAGAACATAGGTCAAATAATGGCTGACGCGGATGACAACATTCTGACACTAATGAATCTTCACGGAGTTTCTTGTAGAACAAAAAATTCTGCCAAGAAAAATGATTGTAGAACGATGCACTTAATAAATTAAAACATTCATATCCTATAAAAGTTCTTTGTTGAACAGAAAGAAAAGTTTCAGAGATGAAAATTATTTTTAAAATAAAAAATGGTTTTAAAAATTGTCTTTCAAAATCAGAAGCACACACAAAGGAAGGTTCCTAGGCATTTAAATCTTTAAAGTACTATATGGAACCTTAGTGTACTACATAGAGACAGTAAAGGTCCTAAGATTCACTTTTTTTCCTGAGAGTGTTGATTTCGGGGACGTGGCTACCATTATGCACGGCCCTACTTCTTAAAATAATATCAATAGAATAAACAAAATCGGATCGTAGTTTCAATGGTCTGTGTCCTATCGAGGGTACTAAAAGTGTATTTTTTTACCACAATTTTAATTCCCATAGGTTCCATTTATTCCTTGGCCACACACAAACAAAGAATTACTACAAATTCTGAATGAATGTAATAATATGAATATGACGTGCAATTTTGCGCCGCGTGGGCCCTCCACACGATACGGTTGATTGGTAGCCACACTGAATCGGTTCCAACGTTCTTCAATTAATTTTACCGCAACAATAAATTCAAATGATGGAAATTGTTAAAAATAGTATATACTAAGAGTATACTCTCAGAGGAGCACGGATTTGGCACTTAATAAACCATTTGAGCAAATTTTCTTTAAACACCTGAACGCGTGGCGCGGGACGTGGTCAGGGAAACAAAATATATACTATAGTAGATTCAAACCATCGTGTCATCTCTAGTACTTTTCTGAAGGTATGGGCATTGAATGAGGGGCAGGTAGCAGTGGGTGGAAATTAAAATTCCACGCTAAATCTATTGAAACAAACCGTAGGTCCAATAGCAAGAAAATCAATTCTATGCTTTCCACTGAAAGTCATGAAGGTCAACGTAGTAAGCGCAATTTATAGCTTATTAAGTCGTGTCACCAAACAGTGTCTGACTTAAGTCACTTAATACCTGTATTAACTCTGGTCTGTAGTAAGTCGGACTTAAAGTTGGCCGTGTGGACGCTCACTGATGGATTTACATCCGGTCGGTATTACTATCGGACTTAATTTTGGTCGGTGTGTGTGGAAGCGGTATTAACGGTATTAGCGCTTCGATCCGACATAACTTTAAGTCCGAGAAAGCTAATACCGGTCTAGCTGTGCACCGTAAGTGTACATGGCAAAACTGGCTTCGGGAGTTAATATTAACTTCACCCAAAGAAGTAGAATACTGATTAAATTGAAAGGAACATGTGAAAAAATCTTTCTTATCGAAATAGTTTTACTCATGCACCAGGAACCTAACAACACCATTGACCATTTAAATGGTAATTAATGGCAAAAGGGTGAATGGAAGAGAAAAGGAGGAGAGCGGGGGAGGGAGATAGTGGGAATGGGGAGGGGGAACGCCGAGGAGGAGGAAGGGGAGGGGAGGGGAGGGGAAGGGGAGGGAGGAGAGGGGCGGGAGGGGAGGGGGAATGGGGCGGGGAATGGAGAAAAAAAGGTGGGGAGAGGAGGGGAAGGGGGAAGGGGGGAATGGGGAAGGGGCGGGGAGGGAAGGGGGAATGGGGAGGGGGTGAAAGGGGGAATTGGGGCGGGGGGTTGAGGACAGGGAATGCGAGGAGCCGGGGAAGGGAGGGGGGGGAATGAGGGAGGGGAATGGGGAACTCAAGCGTGCATTAAAATATGCAAAAAATCAACTGCAGAAAAAACTGAAATAAGGAGAAACTTCAGAACATTGGGAAAAATTGCAATGCAACAAACTGAGGGGAAATGTGAAATAATAATAATACAGTGAATAGTAAGCGAGCTGTTAACTAATAAATGCATATAAATATAAAACGCTTGAATGAATGCATGAGGAAAAGAATTAAGCCTGGCTACAGGAATAAAATTCCGGATACCTTTATTATTATTGAATAATAATAAAAACAAAGACGAACGGAAGGAAGAGGCAAGGGAAGAAGGGGAGGGAAGGGAAAAAAGGGGAAGGGAAGGGGGAAGGGAGGGAAAGGGACGGGGAGGGGGTAGGTGAGGGAATGGGAGGGGAAGGAAGGGAAGGGAGAAGAAGAAAGAGAGGAGAGAGGAGGGAGGGGAAGTGAAAATGAATAGAGGGGAAGGGAGGGAAGGGAAGGAGGAAGGGGAGGCGGAAGTGGAGGTGAAGGGGGGGAGGTAGAGGGGATGGGAGGGAGGGCGGGAGAAAGGAAGCTGAAGGGGATGGGAAGGGGAGGAAGAGGGGGGGGAGGGGGAGGGGAGGGGAAAATTTACTAAGTGCAATTGCTGAAGAATGCGCATGCAACATGAAGATTTACAACAAATGGGGGTTTGCCCTAAATACTAAAATGCACTTATATTGTAAGCTTTAATGCTTAACTATTCACACATAATTCTAACACAATTTTTTCTTTTTGCAGACCATATTTTTATTGTTTCCTACCCTTCATCAATAATATTTGTCAATAACTGCACAAATTGCACCCCAATATGCCGATCCACAGTAAGTAATCCCACAATCAGGTGTCTATATCGCGCCAATTGGCGGAAATATACGCGGCACATGACTGGCCTACTTTGTCGAGCTACTACCACAACAATTTTTATAAAATATTAGATGATTTTCTTCAAATACAGAAATATTCACAAGTTGCAATATGATTTTGCATTGATTTTTACGGTGACCTCTCATGTCTTGCCCGCCCCAAAATGGGCGCTGGGGAAGTTCCGACTGTTCCGGTTGTTCAGTCGCCGACTATTCATTTACGTGCGAGCACGCTATCCATGTATAGAGATCCGTGCTCGACATTCAGAATGACGAGCTGGCTTTCCATCAGGCGAAACGCGTAATGAGACCTCTATTCAGTTGGGGCAAGGACGTGTAGATGTCTCCCTTGCTATGGATGGGCAAAGATTAATTTTTCCCACGAATCAGTGGCGTATCCAGGATTTTGAAACAATAATGGTGATTTGGGAAACGTTTTAATGTACTCGCTTCGCTTGCGGCTGACTGATTTCTTTGAGTCGCAAATGAGACGGTTTCAGCCTCTGCATGCTGTAAATAATAACATCACAACACCCAATCTCCCTGGCTCTCCCTCTTCTCCTTTATCTGTCATCCCTTTTTCCTTGCCCTCTTTTATCTCACCTTGCCTTCAAAATGTCTCCCCATTTTTTTCCAAGGTGCCAGAGTCGCCCACTGCGCCCATCCCCGACTAACCCACTGCTTTCCGTGTTTTACTTCAGACAACACGAAAATGCCACCGTATTCCGATAGCACGCGTCCCCCACGTCTTTTAAACTCATACCGGTATTAAAGTTACGACGGACTTAAACCTGTTCTTCTTCGGCATTAAATCGTCGGACGTAAGCCAAGTTAGGTCCGATAGAGTTAACCCCGACGCTGCGTCCCCACAGAGCAAAATTTATATCCAACACTACAACCTATCATTTAGATCCGGTATAAGTGACTATGTTCATAACCGCATGTGGAGACATTACAATGGGGTACAATATGCGTGAGGGGAATTAGTGTGATTTGTTTTTTTTTAATTCCGTCGGACTTAGTTAATACCGGTAATAACTAAACGTGTGGACACGACTATTAACTCTTAAACTTCTGCTAGTCTGTATTGGCTTTATGTTATTTCAATGAAAAAAAAAAAAATAACAGGTGAGGTTGAAATTCTGCTTTTGAGCCGTCCGTTTTTTGGATACAGGAACACAAAAGTCTTTGCACTCTCATTGTAAAATGAGTCACATGAAAGGCCAGATTATCTTCGTTCATAAAACAGTGACTCTGGCCACATATTTTCTTTTTCTGGCCTCCTCGTCCCAACTAATCGCCGCGTCCCGAAACTTTTCCTCTGGTGACCGATGGGTTGAATCTACTATAGTATCCTACACATATCTCCTTTAATATGTACCGTATCAAAAATTTTAATGTATGGAAAATCCTGAATTTGTTTATGTCATGTTGGGTTAATTAGTCTAAAAAAATCATTAATGAACAATCATTCCATGTCTTCCGTCAGTTGTTGAGGTAAGTCCATTCTGTTGCCATCCTGAGAAAAAGCTTCACCAGTAAGTTTTAAAGCACTAACAGCACATTTTTAGAGCGCCCCAATTTTCAAAATTTGAGATTTTTGCACGTTGTGTTGGTAATTGGCTAGTAATACCTGCGATTGGTAATGCTCAAAAATGCGGCATTTGTCATAAAAGAATGATTTTGTAATAAAATGGGATCCCTTTGGAGTTTAATCAACGGAGCTGGAAACACCAAATTATTTCCGTCCATGGTAAAATAGTCCGAAACAGTGGCCATCTCACGAACTGACCTCTACGTACTTACCCGAACCGACGAACACTAATGTATGACTTAGACCCGTACGTGGCGCAATTTCCGGCTATTTCATATTGAAGGACGGGTTTCTAGCAGCCGTTGACTTATTCGGAGAGCTATTAATACTAAGTTATTCTAACTACAAAATTTATTTTGCGACACATAGACCTGTTGAAGCGCTAGCATTCACGGTATTGGTTTACTAGCCAGTTAACCATGGCACTGTTCAAAATCTCAAAATATCCGGAAAATTGGTGCGCTCTTCCAAAAAGGTATTGCTTTAACTGGACTTCAACCGAGCATGGTAAGTGCGAACAATTGCGTTTGTCCTCTACTAATGGTTTATTAACAGCCCGGCGCAATTTGTCTAAACCCTATTTGGTTGTATTTCTGATATTTCTTGTCTATTTTTTTGTTTTCCTTTTATTCGTTACTCCCTCCACCGTCATATCTCACGGTTTCCCTATCGTATCTATAAGAAAGTGTTGTAGTGCTCGCGTATTTTCATTTACGTCTCCACCGTGCATATCTACGTTTTCTATCGTTAGCCATAAAGAAAGTGTTGTAGTGCCGCGGGTGTTTTCATTTATGTCTCCACCGTGCATATCTCACGGTTTCTATCGTTGCTATAAAGAAAGTGTTGTAGTGCTCGTGTTTTGATTTACGTCTCCACGGCAACTCACGGTTTCTATCGTTGCTATAAAGAAAGTGGTTTGTATGCTCGTGTTTTCATTCCGTCTCCACCGTGCAGATCTCACGGTTTTTTTCTATCGTTGCTATAAAAAAGTGTGTCTTCTCGTGTTTTCATTTACGTATCCACCGTGCATATCTCACTGTTTCTATCGTTGCTATAAAGAAGTGTTGTAGTGTCGTGTTTTTCAATTACGGCTCCACCGTGCATATCTCACGGTTTCTATCGTTGCTATAAAGAATGTTGTAGTGCTCGTGTTTTCATTTACGTCTCCGCCGTGCATTTTCAGCATTTCTATCCGTTGCTATAAAGCAAGTGTTGTAGTGCTCGTGTTTTCATTTACGCTCTCCACCGTGCCATACTCACGTTTCTATCGTTGCTATAAAGAAGTGTTGTAGTGCTCGTGGGTTCTTTACGGTCTCCACCGTGCATATTTCACAGTTTCTATCGTTGCTATAAAAAAAAAAGGAAAAATGTTGTAGTACTCGTGTTTTCATTTACGTCTCCACCGTGGATATCTCACGGTTTTTCATCGTTGCTATAAAGAAAGTGTTGTATTGCTCGTGTTTTTCATTACGTCCCACCTTGCATATTTCACAGTTTTCTTCGTTGTATAAAGAAAATGTTGTAAGTGGCTCGTTTTATTTCATGTACGTCCCTCCACGGCATATCTCACGGTTTCGTATCTGTTTTCTATAAAGAAAGTGTTGTAGTGCTCGTGTTTTCAGTTACGTCTCCACCGTGCATATTTCACGGTTTCTATCGGTGCTAGAAGAAAGTGTTGTAGTGCTCGTTTGTTCATTACGTTTTCTCACCGATGCCATATCTCACGGTTTTTTCTATCGTTGCTATAAGAAAGTGTTGTATGCTCCGGTGTTTTCATTACGTCTCCACCGGGCATATCTCACGGTGTTCTACAGCGTTGCTAGAAAGAAAGGGTGTAGTGCTACGTGTTTTCATTCCGTCTCCACCGTGCAGCTCTCCGGTTTTTCATCGTTGCCATAAAGAAAGTGTTGTCGGCATCCGTGTTTCTCATGTACGATCCTCCCACCCGTGCATTCTCCGGGTTTCTATCGTTGCCTAAAGAATGGTGGTAGTGCTCGTGTTTTCATTACGTCCTCCACCGTGCAGACTCCGTTGCGTCGTTGCTATAAAGAAGTGTGTAGTGCCTCGTGTTTTCATTTACCGTACTACCCCCGTGCATATCTCACGGTTTCTATCGTTGCTATAAAGAAGTGTTGTAAGTGCTCGTGTTTTCATTTACGTCCCATCCACCGTGCTATCCACGGTTTCTAAAAATCGTTGCTATAAAGAAAGTGTTGTAGTGCTCGTGTTTTCATTTCGGTCTCCACCGTGCTATCTCACGTTTCTATCGTTTGCGCTAAAGAAAGTGTTGTAGTGCTCGTGTTTTCAAGTACGTCTCCACCGTGCATATTTCACAGTTTCTATCTTGTCTATAAAGAAAGTGTTGTAATGCTCGTGTTTTCAATTTACGGGCCCACGTGCATAATCTCACGTTTCTAAGCGTTGCTATTAAGACCGTGTTGCTAGTCGCTCGTGTTTTCATTTACTGGACTCTCCACCGTGCATATTTCACAGTGTTTCTATCGTTGCTATAAAGAAAATGTTGTAGTACTCGTGTTTTCATTACGTCTTCCACCCCGGGCATATCTCACGGTTTCTATCGTTGCTTTAAAGAAAGTGTTGTTAGTTGCTCGTGTTCATTTACTGAGTCTCCACCTTGCCATATTTCACAGTTTCTCTCGTTGATATAAAGAAAATGTGGTAGTGCTCGTTAGTCATTTACGTCTCCACCGGGCATATCTCACGGTTTCTATTCGTTGCTATAAAGAAAGTGTTGTAGTTGCTCGTGTTTTCATTTACGTTACACCGTGCATATCTCCACGGTTTCTATCGTTGCATACAAGAATGTTGTAGTGCTCGTGTTTTTTTGTTTTTCATTTACGTCTCCACCGTGGATATCTCACGGTTTCTATCGTGGCTCTAAAGAAAGTGTGTAGTGATCACCGTTTTTCTTTACGTCTCCGTTTGCATATCTCACGGTTTCCGTATGCTCGGCCGGCTTATCACAGGAGGCCTCCGTCCAAAAAACAATTGAGGCCAAGCGTTACAAAATGGAAAGCGGAAGAACTTGAGGCAAAAATTTTAAAAAATGAAGGAACGAGGAAAAACTGGAGAAACAGAAAAGGACAAAGAGGAACTCTAGGTATGAAAACTACGGGAAACGTGAGGAAGAGAAACCCAGGGGAAATATGAGGACAAGAAACCTAGGAGAAACTGTGCCGAAAAAACCTTGGGAAAAAAGGAGAAACAAGGAATATAGAAGACGAAAAGAAAGGAAGGAACCGAGCCTAGAGAGAGTGGAAATGTTTAGGACGTAGACGGGAAATGAAATCTAGATGAAATGTGAGGTGGCAACCTAGCAAAAATGTGAGAAAATGAAACTTAGGCGAACGAGAGGAAGAGAAACCCAGAGGACATGTTAGGAGAAAGAAAATCCAGGGAAACTGTTAGTAAGGAAATCGGGAAAACTCAGGGAATGGTTAGAAAGAACCTCGGATAATAAAATGTGAGGAAAAGAAAACCAGAGTAATGGGAGGAAAATTGCGAACAGAAAAACTGATGAAAATATGGAGAAACGAAATCTAATAAAAATAGGAGGAAAAGAAAAAATGAAAGTGTTTTGTCAACATGGGGATTGTGGATACCACAGCCAGAAATAGTGCCTGATATGGATTGCAAAAGCTTGAAGGCTTATAACGTGCACCTCAGACAAGTCAATCCCGGCTGCGGAACTATTTGCTGCGGTTTTTTTTAAAGTTAATGGGGAAACTATAAAGGGCATAGAGGAACTCAAAGATTAAGAAGAAAACCTATAGAAAATATGTGAGGAATTTAAAGTGGTTTGTCAAACAACGAATTGTGGACAGCCCAAAGTTAGAAAACACACAAATCTGAGGAGAAGACATACAAATCTCAACACAGAGGGGCCCGTGATTCCAAAAAGGATTGTTACAATCATTTATAACTAATCAATGTTTATCTTTGAAAGCTATTGAGGTAGATAAGTAAGAACTCGTTAAAATTATAAAAAGGTTATTTTTGCAAAGTAATTATAGAGATGTTAGTGTGTGTTAACGTTATAATTTCTTTTGGTAGGGATATTATTTTATTAAAATTTTTTACATAGTTCAAAAATATCCCCATCTACATCACTATTTCGGAGATAAACGTTCGTTTAAATAAACAGTTGTTAAACACCTTTTTGAAAAACCAGCTAGAAAGATTTGGAAAGAATTAAACGGAACCAAAATGTCAACATTAACTTTGAAGCTAAACACTTAGCCTGCAGCAGGCACTTCAAGAAACAACATTTTTTGCGCAGAAGAAAGAAAAAGAGGAACCAGGAAATTAATTTTCACACTCTATAGTGTTATTGTTTTTTGACTCCACCAATAATTTGCACCATTTTTTATCCAAATCGAGCAACTTTACAATTTGACGCCTGTACAACAACTGAAATTGTGAACCCTTATTATTGATTTTTGCCTGTGTTGTTTAAGCCTATAACTCGAACTTTAGGCTGTACATATACAAACTATCCCTTTTCTAAGCCTTATGGTAACCATAACATGGTGGTGCTTTTTCAACCGATTGGACAATTTAACAAATTTTGACCCCTGTACAAACTTTTTTTTGGCCCCCTTCCTGACAGGCACCACTTGCGGCACTGAAAATCCGTTTCAGGGGTTCCAGTCATCCTGTTCAACATATTTAATACCTCCCCCCACTCAACTTTGTACTTTGAGAATTGTGTTACAAATGTGTGCTAGCCCCGGGCAAATCGGACCTACGGTGGTTGGGAACCAGCACCAAAGACAATGGACAGCTGTTTGCTGCCCACTGCTGGACAACAATGCACCTTGCGGAATTCAGTGGGAAGCAGTCCAGACGTAACTCATCCTTCTGGCTGGATTCATATTTGAGAACCAACAGTGTTTGGACACGATAAGAAGATCGTTGCTATAAAGAAAGTGTTGTAGTGCTCGTGTTTTGTTACAATTGGACCAACGCGTGTTTTTGGAAATCCGTTTCATTTTCGTCGTCTATGACCATCAGCTCCAACCCGTTCACCCGGCGGGGAGTTCAATGGGAAATGATCTCATTATATGCACAAATAATGATGCACAGTGCATGGTTTATTACATGCAAGTACCAGTACCCACATACCAAGTTTTCCAGTTCAATTTGGACATTTGGTTAGGCAGTTCCAACCCCCGTTAGGAATCGGGACCGACCGAAACGCCTGCACACAGCCTTGTGCGTTGCATTTTAAAAATGTTATTAACATAACAGCGTTTTGACTGGCAGCTGGGACTACAACAGTTAAAATCACGTTTTTTTTACAGTCATTTGCCCGTTTCGGGTCCCTTTTTCAGTTATTTGCACTTTTTGAGTCCCGGCTAACAGTCAAACCGCCGCGTTATTTTAAGATCATTTAACATGTGGGTCTCACCAACTCTTGGAATTATTTTGATTTTCCCTAAAAAACAAAAGCATGTAGCACTAGAATTTCGGGTTCTCGGCTTTCGCTATTCCGGAGGTTTGGGGTTTGGTTGGTTCCTTCCGGAACCTTATTCGGGCGTCTTGGCGATGGAAGGGGGGGTGGGGCTTTTTGTGAATCCAGTTAAAGCAGATCGATTGCGCCGGTAGGAATGGCTCTAATTTTTTTTCAGGTGGGATGTGCGGCCCGAATTCCGAACTTGGGTGCCTGGGAAACTTCTTAATTGTGTCCAAGGTAGGGTCTTCGGAACGAAATTTTTATGAAATTTGCTGCTGGATTGGGAGCCGAAATTTGGCTCTAAAATTTGAGCTTTTGAGGCAATGTTTACCCCAAAAGGATACCTTATGAACTGAATTGTACTTAAACGGGGTCTCGGGACACAGTATACTATCAAAGATGTTGTAAATTTTACAATATTTTACGGGCATTCTGCCAACAACATAGGTAAATATACAGTACTCTAAAAGCTAATTTAATTAAACTCTTGGAAATGTGGTGTATTTGGGGTTATTAAGAGCTGGGAATATGCAGGGATAAAAAATCACGGATGACCACACCAACCTAGCAAAACCTGCCTATAATTTAGCTAATCTTTTAAATTATACCTTTACGGTAGGCCTATTTAGTTGGTTGAATGAATGGCGTAGCAATACTGTAAAAAAGTTACACAGTAAAAGAAAATGACGACAAAGCAAAGTACATTTTATACTTCTATAGTTTACATTCCTAGCCACTCAAATGGATAAGGTTATTTTACACAACATTTATGGAGGAGGGGGGGGGCCTCCTGGAGCCCTCATCCAGAAAAATGCATTTCCCCATGGATTAATTCGGACCAAAAACTCTGCAAAGGCGCAATATATATTGCTAGACATTACTATTAGTGAAAGAAAAATAAAAATATGATAGGTTTAGAAATTAGAGTGCCAATTTGGACTGAAAAGTAGCAATTTTGCCGCTTTCCCAAATGCAGCGTCAAAAATTTGAAATTCGCAGGAATAGCCTTAAAAGTGAAAGATTAAGTCTGTACAATTTATCAAAAATTCTCTTTTCCAATTGAAAAATTGACAGCAGAAAATGAAGAAGAAAAAGCAGGGTTCACAG
>JAMKCH010049638.1:0-19177 GCA_023653785.1 Ophioderma brevispina | reverse complement strand
TAGCGTGGCTAGCACGCGAGGGTTAAAAAAATAGATCAACCTGGCCCTGCTTCCACATTTGAAAAATAGTGCACCCTCTAGATTTTTCAAAATTGATATTTTTGCATGGTTATAAAGCCCTCACCTGAAATTATTAAGCAAATCAGCACGCTTATGGGTAAACAGCACAATTTTATAAATAATGTTGCCGGCGACATTAATTCAGCAGATGACGCAGAAATGGCGTGTACCATAAGAAAACACACGCCAGAAGTTGATTCTCACGGCACGCACCTTGTTTGACTGGTCTGTGACCTTTGTGGTTTTAATATCAATGAGTACGACTCTATAATTAGGGGAATGTGTTATTTCACAAAAGTGCAAGTATGAATTTTACCCCCAGCCCAAAATATGGAGACACCCCTAGCAAAAAAAAAAAAACAACAACATACGTTTAACAAAATAAAATTAAATGATAAACCCCCCTGTACATACCCCTAAAGATTTTACCACTAAAATAGTTAAACACTTGCTAAAGACTGTGTTTGTTAATTAGCCTTGTGCTTTTCACTTGAGTAGTTGCAGTGAGCACATTGAGTACAGTGAGCTCTGTGTAAAACCATTCAGGGTCACAATTATACAACAGATATTTTGTTGCAATATTGACTGTGCTTGTAGGTTAAATTTAGGGTTTTTTCTTTTTACTGAATTTACTGTAAAGGCACTGTGTTCTTCTGTTGAGTGCCATGTCAATTGCTTCATAATAATAATAAAGTGCCCACAGTAAGAGCAAATGATAAAGCCCCATATATACTTAAAAATAGTTACTCAATAATTTGTCATGCAATTTCAAGAAATGAAATCTTATAATTCATGAAAATATCTGTGATCTGTGTTAATTGAACATTAAAAAAACATTCTAGCTAGATTTTCTTGATCAAAATTTTCATTGCATGACTAATTTGAATTTGTCCAATTGGACACTCTTCATCCAGCATCCCCCAAGACATTATTGCATAGCAGCAATTGCATTTTTGGACTGCAAGCACATGCATGCCCTATGTGTACAAGAGTAGGTGAATGCATTGCACTAACCTTCACTTCGGGTGACGTCATCCTGTAGCTCCGAGAACTAGTCAAATGAAGAGAAATCAATCAGTACTTAGAACTGCAAAACAAAATGAAATAGTCGCAATCTATAAATTTGATATCCCAAGCGGAACGGGATTATAAAACTTTTTTATTATTGTAAATGTGATATCGCTAGCACAAAACCCGCAATTGTTCGATCAGGGGTGGCACCAGGGTAAAATCATACGAGGGCGAAACATCATGCGGGGGGGGGGGGGGGGGGGGGAGAAGAGGGTGTGAAACATTACAAGATTAAATGTGCAATGAGAGATTTCACATATCAGGTGTTCCTAAAAAATCGAAAGTAGGCCAACTGATTTTTGCCCTGATGTAAATCCATATCCATATCCAGGGCTTAGATCACTCACTGAGGAACCCCTCCCTAGAATGTTTCCACAAATCTCTATCTTTAGCCATTCTTGTCCAAGTTGGACCAAGTTGTTTTGTCATTTCGTCTCTCCATCTGGTTTGTGGACGTCCTGGCTTTCTGGTCCATTCCCTGGGGGTCCACTCTGTCAGTCCACCTGTTATCCTGAATTCTAGCAACGTGGCCTGCCCATCTATGTTTGGCACTCCTAACAGGGCCGCCGAGAGAAATTGCGGGCCCGGGGGGAACCTTGGAGTTACGGGCCCCCTTTTACCAACTTCGTTTTCCAGAACCCCATAGGGGGGGGGTGGGGATTTTGAAGTTACAGTGGCTGCGAAGCGGCCATGAAGCGGCGGGGGTGTGGGATCTGTATAATGTAGTTGATCGATGCAACTTAATGGGTGTTTTTGTTTGAATTATTCATATTGTGTTTATGGAGACGGCCCAGGGGGTGGGTGCGGGAGGGGTTGTCCCCCTCGCGCGCGAAGTGCAGAAGCCTTGCAATGTTCACTTTCCAAAACACATTTTCTCATGGCAATTTGATAGAAACAATTTGAAATTGGTAAGTAGTCCACTTTATAATTCACGACCAACCGTTTTATAAAACAAAATCTTGTTTTTGTGTAATTTCTCAACCCAAGAGAGGCCCCAAATTTATTAACCGCGCGTAAAAAAAATTGCAAAAATAATTGGAAATTTTGTGGGTTAGAGAGTATTTTCTCAACGTAAGTAGGCCTAGGTATCATTGTCGCAAGAGGGGGAAATGGGCACATGTGGTCTAGTGGATACACCGACCGACTCATGACCCAAAGGTCCTGGGTTCGAGTCCCGCTGAGGTCAATGTGTTGTACACTTGGGCAAGGCACTTTACCTCGCCTCTCTCCACCCAGGTGCAAAATGGGGAGCTGTTAGGAATATTGTCCATTGAGCGCCGCCCAAAGGTATCAGTATGTCATGGGCATTTGTAAGGCAGCTGACATGTTCTAGTGGCAGCGGAATAAATGTAAAGCGCTTTGATACATTGTGAAAGGCGCTATATAAATGTCGACATTTATTTTTTTATTTTATTTTTCAAGTGCTGTGAAGAGTGGTTTGAATTCAACAGAGTCAAACGCCTTCTCATAGTCAACAAAGGCAAAGCTGAGTGGGATCTTATACTCATTGGCTTTCTCTTGTAGCTGGCTAACAACATGTAGGCCTATGTGATCAGTGGTAGAAAATCCTGGTCTAAAACCAGCTTGGGCTCTTGGTTGGTGTTGTTCCAGAGTGTTCAGCATTCTTTTCAGCAGGACCTGTGAGAATACCTTGTACATTACAGGTAAAAGGCTTATTGGCCTGTAGTTTTTGATGTCAGATGTATCTCCTTTCTTATGGAGAATAACTACAGATGCATTCCATCTTGCTTTCCATCAAAAATAACCCCACCTGAAAATGATTAAGCTGAGAAATATGCTTATTTGGTACAAAAATTTGAAATTTCTAATTTTATATGATATTCATGCAGCCTATGTTTTTGAAACATAAGCAAATCAGAACCACCTTTTTTTCCTCTCGTTTATGCATTTTTGTAGCCAAATACAAGGTAAGAAATCTATTGAGTGTCTAGTCTATATGAAATTACTATCACACAATATTTGGGTGCCTCAAAAATTTCTTGTTGCACCTTTAAGTTCATAAGTTAAACCCCCCTAATTTTTATGCAATTTATTGCTTAAAACCCATTTTTCCTGATTATGAAACTCTCAGGGGGCAGTCAGATACCCCTTGGCGCCGCGCCCCTGTGTTCGCTATACGATTAGGGAAAAGTGGGGTTTTGGCATCTGAACAAAAGAAAAGATAGGAAAAATCCAAACATTTATGTTGTGGGTTATTTTGGAAGGTCATTAATTTTCTTTTTCATGAGCGGTGCCAATCATAAAATTGCATTAAAAGAAAATCAGATTTTTTCAGAGGTGCAAAGAGTAGTAAAAAAGCTTGTCTCAGGTGGAGTTAAAACGCATGCATTGCACGGCCTTACATTGTGACATCCCAAATGGCACAGCTCATTAGGGCTGCTTTGGGTTGCTTGATAATTGCAGGTCCATTGCAGAAAAGGGTACATGCGACCTTTCCTGGTCCTTAACCCGGATTGTTTAGGGTTATTTTTTTTTTTTCAAAAGGGATTTTGTTCACCAAAATTGCAGGGGGGTTGGGACTCAAATTTGGACTCAACAAAATGTTAACTTTTTTGGACAAAAAAAAAAAAAAAACCCAGTATTCTTGGTGACTCCACTTGAAAATCTGTTTTACTCTTGTTTAGGTTTTTTGGGCTTTTTGGCATTTGGCGTCCACCCCCCTGCCCACCCCTGGTTAAAGGCATACCCCCTAGTTTGTGCACTCTTAAGTTGAAGGTGCGTCACTTGCGTCTTGTATGTTGCGCACAGATGGAACAGCGCGTGCGCTAGGCTTGAATAGGAGCATGATACGCACGCGAAAAAGGCGGCACGGATCGAGACGTCGTGGAATGCAAGATGAATAATGACCGCACCATTCAACTTTAGTGAGACAAAATTATACATGATCAAGGTTATGGTTAAGGTTATAAAGGATGGCACCATGGAAAATCTGGGGTGGGGGGGGGGTGATTATCTCATAATATAGGAAAAAAAAAATAATTTTAAAGGTTTATTGTTAAAACCTGTCGTTTTCCTGAATTTTTTTAAACTCTTGATTGAGCCGTTTTAACGATAATTCAGGTCCAAAAACAATGTATAAATATTTGAAAAAGGCGAACTCGGAATTTAAGCGATGCGTAAATATGTCTCCGCCGAATATCGCGATCACTAACGTGAGATAAATGCAACGGAAATGGTTATAAAGTCTACAATATGAACCCAACGTTCCCCTCCCGACACCCCGCGCATACCCACTCCGAAAACCCGCGCATCCCCTCCTCTTCCCTTGAGAATATGCCAACCCATCAACGAGGACACCCAAATACCTCCTGAGCACCCCTCGCTGACCCCACCCATTCCCCCTCCCCGACCACCCCGCCCAGGCCCCCTCTCTGAACCCCACCCGTCCCCTCCACGACAACCTGCCCGCATCCCCAGTCCTCGACCTACACCCCACCCCTACCTGAGACACCCCACCCCTACACCTCGCCCGTGTTTTTTGACACCCCACCCCAATCCCTCGACGAGACACCTGACCCCTACCCGACCACACCCCTCCCCTGTGAATATCCAAAAGGTACCGTTTCAGCGAGACTACAGCAATTAACATATTTTTTACTTAGGGACCATTTGCATCAAAAAATGTCCCCTTATTGGCCCAAAAGCACTTGCCAAATTACGATTCACACAAAAGATGTATGGCAGAGTGGCTTTTCACATAGGGAAGGGAAATTTGTATATCCGATACAGCAATGTATGGCATATTTAATTAGGCTCATTTGCTACTGCGCTGCATATATCACACCCTTTAAATGGCAAAGAAGGTGCGCACCATAGGCTTTCATGCAGTGAGGAATTGCATGTTCTGCGTACCTTTTCAAAACTATGGCGATTATATAGCGATTTTTGCATATTAATTAGCTCATGTGCATATGTAATTTGCCCGAAATACGCACAAAAACTTATCCAGATGAGAACTCTTCAACCCGCTTCCTTCCACCAAGTACATCAATATATGCCTTACAGAAACTCCAGAAAACTTTGTATGCCTACAAGCCTTGCGGGAACATTTTCGAAATTATGCAAATTAGATACTTAATAGCTACTTTAAGCCCAAAGATCAATCAGGCCGAGAACTCTCAAAACCCGCTTCTTTCCACAAGTTACCCACTGTACAGTTAGCCCTTACGGAACTCCAGATAAATCAATTACACCAAAGTGGTGTGTTAACATTT
The DNA here is from genome assembly GCA_023653785.1 of Ophioderma brevispina. Taxonomy (NCBI): domain Eukaryota; kingdom Metazoa; phylum Echinodermata; class Ophiuroidea; order Amphilepidida; family Ophiodermatidae; genus Ophioderma; species Ophioderma brevispina. The sequence continues at coordinate 13,811 of JAMKCH010049638.1, read as the reverse complement.
TTATCATGGATGGACGAATGAACGGACGCCAGATCATTTTATAGGCCCTGTTCCAAACTCGTTCGGCGGGGACAATAAGACAGAAATTTTCTGTTATAATTTTGGTAAGTTTCGTTACTTTCGTACATAGGTGTTTTGAAATCTTATGTTGTTCTGTGAACTTAAACATACTCAAGTTGGAAAACTTGCTAAATCCCCCGTTGCTTTTTAAATTGTAAATGAAGGTGAGTATGAATGTTGACGACACCCGCCAAGTTATGACCAGACAACCATTTGAGGGATTTGACATTGGATGACCTTGAAATGACCTTCAAAATTTTCAGTACTGAATGTTGACCAACCCATAGTTTCATGACACCAACAGCATTTGAGTGATTTGACCTTTATGAGAATGACCCCAGATGACCTGGAAATGACCAGGAGAAATGTTGGTCATCAAATGTTGATTCACCACCACGTTTCAGGACCTACAACCATACATGTAGTGATTGACATTGGATGACCCTGCAGGACCATCAAATTCACTTAAAAAATTTCTTTGGCAGTGAATGGTGACCACACCACCAAGTTTCTCATCTACCACAATTGACAACGTTAGCATCACGGACCAATTTGGGTGCCCCCCCCCCACCCCTCTACATGGCGCACCTGCTCGAGTAATGTTCAGACCACACAGTCATCATGTTCTACATTTTCAAAAATGCCCCTTTAATGCCAACATGACTCACACCCATGAGAGGAGCCTACTAGCAAGCTATACACCACCTCACTCTGACACTCTGACACCACATGAACCTGGGGCCAGTGGCAGGGGCAGCCACCAGGGTATAAATTCAGTCATATCTTCAAATATCTATACTGATATCATATACAAAATCATATTTATTGCCGCTCGGTTTTTCCTGAATTTTGAAACTATCAGGGCTGGGGCACACCCACTGCTGGGCGCGGTCTAGTGGCGCACAGCACCTGTCACTGGCCTGGCCAGTGGTAAGGTAATCTTCTGATCAAGTCTGGCTGCAATGCCCAAGCATTTGGGGCAGATGAGATACAAAAAAAACCAGTCAACCAATGGATTATGTAGTTACCTACGTGAAGCTATTCCAATTGAAACACAACAGACATATGATAGTGAAAGGAACTTTTACTGCTGATGAACGTTTCAATGTGACTGCAGCACGGTTACAAGCCTGTCACGGTTAGAACGCCAGTGGCGTAGCCAGAGCACGGACGGGGCAGGGGGTAGCTTCCCCCTGTGGGAAATCTTGCCCGCCCCTGAAAAATTAGTATTTTTACATAGGCATGACAAACACTATAATAACAAATTTTAATATATGTGCCCCCCCCCATTTTTCCCCCCTGAAAAAAAAAAAGCGGCTACGCCACGTTAGAAGCATTTCCGTGTACAATAACAGGCTGCAGCAGCAATTATAGGCAATTGAATAGGCTCCGAAGAAGATAACAAACGGATTCGCAAAGATTCGGAGCCATAAAAATGTCATAGTTTTCTCAATCATATAAACCAGGGTTACCACAATCTACCTGAGAATGGTCTTTAATATTAGTCCGTGAATTAAAATGTCATTCCGATGATTAGAATGCGTCTGATTTGCTCATTTAGCATGTATTTTGCAATGCAAACACATTATGACACACACACTGTCACACACCTACACAAAGACGCACAGAAAGCTACAGAGAGGAATAGCTTTCACAATATGCCCACTTAAAAGTTGATTTTTGATGATTTTTTCCCGGATTTTTTTTTTTTTTCGATTTTCTGATTTTTAAATCACTGATATGCCTATTTGCCTTCAATTAATTTGTAGGCGACTTCCGAGTGTCCTTGAGAGCCCGACAGAACCATGAATGAACATGACAGCGGCCGGTTGCAGCCATGAACCAATTGTACAACGCCCACACCCCGGGCCCACACAGTTGAACGTCTATGATAGACTATATGGATCTGATGCCATGCTCCAAACCAAACTCCGGCGGCTAGTCAAAATCAAAATACCAACACAGTCACTCCCTGTACAATACACACTCGCAACTTTCCAAGGGACTCTTACCCTTCTCATTAATTTACATTGCGCGCACAGACAGACAAACAGGCGGGCACACAGAACACCAGTGGCGTAACCAGTGGGGGGGCCGGGGGGCAAGCTGCCCCCGTCCGGAACCACAAACTCGGGAACAAATCGGAAGGGGAGCCAAAAAAAGGGGAAGGGAAAAAAGGGGAGAAGGGGGAAAGGAAGGAAGTGAAAAAGAGAAAGAAAAAGACGGGAGAAAGGAAAAAGAGAAGAAGAAGAAAGGGGGGAGAAAAGAAGAGGGAACAAGAGAAGAAAGAAAGATGGGAAGAAGGAAAAGGGAAGGGTGAAGGTTGCCACGGCTGGGTCTACTCGCGGCACAGCGAGCCGGGAAAAAAATGGCGCCTGAAAAAGGTGGAGGAAGGAAAATTCTTGAGTATTGCACCCCCCCGGAAGGCTCAGGTTCGGGTACGACCCTGACAGACAATCATTCACATTGGCCGATGAAAACTAACTTACCTTTCTTTTCTCAGCAACTGCATGCCACTGTAGACAGGCTGGTACAAGAAGAAACCCAGATGATATGATAACTAGACTACTAGTACTTAGTATACGGCGGCTATTTGGGTTGTTATACATGATTCCTGATTGTAAGTCTCCGTGTAGATCAAAGTCAATGCTTATTTTACAGATTATGGGAAGCTGGCGCGGGAAAGTACCGGATATTGTATGACGACAGTCACGCCAAAGTACATGGTTCACGTGAAAATCCGCACGATCAAGATGAAAAGCACTGATCTCTACATCAGTGTGATAAAGCATGGTAGGCCAAATTCAGCGCGCCGGCCAAGAAACTATAGTCGGATTTGTATTCTGTCAGTTCATTAAGTTTCTGGGGCGTGTCGACCGCCGATTCTGGATTTGTTCGGAGAGGTTGTATGCTTTTTACCCAATTCAATACAATCAATAGAAATTCGATGTCACGATTACGGACCAGATTAAAGGGCATAATTAAAAAATGTCCCTTTTCTCACGAAGCAAATGTTACCAAGGCAAATGCACTGCATAAATTCCAACACTAAACTTGAACAAACGAAGATTCAAACTAAGAAAAATGATAGGAAATAATCACTTATTACTAACCCAAAGTTATTTTACGTTCAATTGAGGAATATTAAAAAATCTGATATGATTACATTTGTCGTTCTTGTTCCAGGAAATTATCCAAAAGTTATTAGAGTTTTGGGTCAGTTATAACAAACTACCATATCTACGTAGCCTAATCCTTCTCTCACCAGCCGTGATGTTCATGACATTATCGTTCTTTGATTGACACCAAACAAAAGGAATCGATAGCGTGTCTCAAACGTTACGACAATCTGTTCAATGAATCTGGTATGAAAGCCTTTTATTAAAAAATTTTTTTTCGATAAAAAAAAGTTCATGTACCCCTCCTTGAAAGCTGTACATGTAACAAATTAAATAAAAAAAGAAAAACGTAAAAAAAATAAAAATGTTGGTAAAAAATTAATTTGGAGGGGGACTGGTTTAGATAAAAACTAAAAGTCGTATTAACAGATGAATGTCAGCTGTTCACAGAATATGCTGCTTTAACCCCATTTAACATGAATATTTTTTGTATCGAATATGCAAAGGCTTCATTAACAGATTCCAAGTGAATAGATTTGTTAGAAGTTTGAGACACTCTATCGATTTCTTTGTTTGGCGTCAATCAATAGAAACGGATAAAGTTTCACGAACATCAAGGTTGGGTGAAGAGGAGGATTAGGGCCACGTAATATTGTAGTGTGTTATGAGTGATCAAAATTAAGCACTTTTTTAAATGGTTGACCAAAACTGTCAAAAATTATTTCTGCGAACAAGATGAATAAAGTTAAAAGTATCAGATGTCTAGATTCTTAGTGACCGTAAAAGAACTTTCAATTGGTGCGGTAATAATATCTTATTCATATCATTTTTCTCTGTTGAATGCTTCAGAGTTTGTTCAAGTGTGGTGATTTTTGGAATTATCAGTGCATTTTTGTATTATTTTCTTCGCGAGAAAAGGGACATTTTTTAAGTATGGCCTTAATTATTCGTATCGTGAAATCGGATTTCTATTATAGGCTGTTGGTTCAAAATGTGTCACCAAAGTAGTGAATTTTAAAATTTCTTTGTAGAAGGTGTTTTAGGTCATCTTTTGAATGATTTGAAGATTGTCTGCACCAAAATGCATGAAAGTAATAAAAAAATAAAAAAAAACTGTCTTCGTTACACCATTTTAATGCTTTAATTTTACAGGTAATCAAATTTCCGACCATGTCGGACGGAATTTAAACCAACAAATACTATTATCACAGAAGAAAAATCAAAGATTAATTTTAATTAACATACATTTATATTTCTTAAACATTAAAAAACTAAAAAATTAAAAAAAAAGCAGTGTTTTTTTTAGTCCAAATGTTTTCAAGTTTTTAAAATTCCCAGAGAAATAGAAAATTAAACAAAGAAAATTCCGTCCGGGACATGGTCAAAAATTCTTTTTAAAGTTTTTTCTACAAAAAACAAAATAAAATTTCAATAAAAATGTTTCTGTTCAGTATTCCATGATGATTTAATGAAATATTAGCTGGAGTGATTGTTTTAAAAATCTATCTTTATTTATTAAGTAACAGCGGGGGCAAAGATTTTTTTTCCGCCGACATGTGATGTACTCCTCCGACATGGTTTTAAAACCACGAGTGCTCTTAAGTTTTCTTTGGCCATTTCAAGTTGCTTAAACATGGATCATTAAGAACAATGAAGCTGTACGCCCGAAAAGTGCAAATCGCAATTTCCCACCAGAATTCACCTGAAACGCTGAAAAACCACTTTTTAACATTTTTGCAATTTTATATGGGACAAAAGCGTTGATTTGGCAGACGAACATTGAGCTATTTGCTCTGTACACGTGTATCCGTCAACAAGACGGACAAGAGGATAAGAACAGGGGAGATTCTGACTTGTTCCAAACACCATATTAAGACCAATTAGCTTGTGTGCACAAAGAAACATAACATAAAAATATAAAATAGCATAACAGCGGACATTTTTTGTGTAATCCATCAAACAAATACAAGTGATAAACAGCCTTAGCCTCAGGATAAAGATAGATTGCAAAACAAAGAAACCAGGAGAAAACCACAACCGCCTTCCCTTCACGGGGAATTTCTTCCTGACTAAACGCCGAGCACTAAACGTACAAGACCGATGAAGGTGTAACAACACGACCCGAATAAGGGGAAAGGATCGATTACTTTACGAAAAAGTAGAAACATGATCGGCCACATAAAGAATTATTTGCACAATGGAAGGAGGAAAAAAAGTAAGAAAAAAAACAGAGAAAAGCCGACGCGTGTTACTTTACGACACCATTGGGGCAAACACAAAATGAGCGGGAATAGATTGGGTAGCTTTTGAATCATCAGAGAGGCAAACAAAATTGACACCGCCGTGCATTATAACAAAACCATTCTAGTGACAAGAAAAAAAGGAGGTGGTGGGAGCTCAGATTTTAAAGTCGAGAGTTCTGACAATTAAAACTTGCGGCGGTAGCAAGATGCAATTAGGATAGAAGGTCCTAAGGTGAGACAACAATACAAACAACAACCAGACCCCACAGAAACACAATAACGACGGACGGATAAGAGAAAAGCCGCAAACAATGCAGACTCAGGTGTGTAGACCAAAAGCCAAACACGAGGAATAGAATATCAAAAACTTTTCCCCCCCGACCCCCCTGTTTACTTGACGCTAACCTGTTAGTAGCGCGTGCCACAAGCCCTAACTTTTCAAAACCCGACTCTTATATTGTGGCATTTTCTGTTTTCTATACAAATCATGTCGGAAGGAAACAGCACTTTCAGAACTGGCCAGAATTTTTGAAATGTTTTATGCTCGCATCAATGACAACACACTTAACATTTCTGATATATACCAATACTAAAAGCTAATATCCTGAGTTACTAGACAGTACAAAATAAATATACAAGAGCAAGTCGATAAAATGTCAACCATTTCCCATTCCGTCCAACATGCTTGATTCCGTCCGACCTGCTCCCCATTTGAAGGAGGGCGGGCTTTAAAAGAGCTAGGTTTTCAATTAACATTGGTACTATCTTTTGATCATGAATTTGTTGTTTCGTATCCAGTGGTTAAAGAATATTTGCTTTTTAATTTCAGATGTATAGAATAAACATAAAACTTTCGTAGCTAAGCTCTATTTCTACGATTCGGTCCGACATGAAAGGTTTTCAGCGATAAAAGAATCTCCAGACTATTGTAGATTTTCATATTATATTTAGTAGGAGGGTACAGTATACATATATATTAGAATTATTGCAACTCAATTTGTTCTCTTTCAACAATACCAGCTCTTTTGCTCTAAACATCAAATTCCGTCCGACATGCTTACGATCATTTTTGAAACACAGCCTATATTGATTGGGTAAAGTATAACATCCTCTCATAAACGACATGGAAAATCGTCGACACGCCCCAAAACTTTTAATGAACTGACAGGAATAAAAATCCTATATAGTTTTTTGGTCTCAACACATCCCCTCCACATAAATTCGTACCATCGACAAATGCGTTTACTGAAGGGATAAAAATCATACTATACAGTTGACTAATCGTTTTTTCATTTCAGTACAAAAAAACAAAAACCATTCGCAATAATCGCTCCCGTCACCAATCGCGTCAGGCGTCAAATGCTTTGACTTGGGCGATGAGTTGATGAAAATATTTTGAATGAAACCAGATCAGAGTTTGCTGACCAATCCGTTACTGTATAATACTTGTAGCTACTTGGGCAAGGGGCGCAGAGCGCTTAAAAATGCCATTTAGAACCCCGGTTTACAACCCCATGGTTGTGGTGTTGGGCTGGGGTGGGGGGAACTGGACCTGCAAAAACCAGGGCTAGAATTTCGTCGAGAATCGATTCTCGTAAATTGTTTGCGGCATCATGTTGATTTCTCGTAAAACTAGATTGGCACCCCGACGCGCCCCTGGCCACTGGCCTGGAATAGATTATTCCCGCAAATTCTTTTGAGAATCCAGACTGATTCTCGCACTCTGCGACGAAATTCTACCCCTGGAGAAACGGGCAAAAAAGGTGGTACGGTATGTGCGGCCCTTACAGGAGAACCTGTATCAAGAAGAACTTACCCATACCTATAAGAACAATTATGACACATGATGGAGTGCTTATGGAGAAACGGAATTATACTAACCATAAAACGAATTACAAGCTTTTGTTCCTGAACCATGCATTGCTATATTTTAACTTCGCGCTAACCTTTATATGGGATAATGTATTGTGTTTATGCTATACGGACGGCACCAGGTAGCGTCATACATCTGTCACACATGATGCATTTCATATGTTATTTCTATGGCATTATGACCTAAACTAAGCACGATTCCTCTTGCTTCTTTCAATGGGTGGCGGACCTTTTGTTTGGGTCGCTTTATCATTTTGCGCTTGGATTTTATCATTTTCATTTTTTTTACTATAGGCCGCCCTGTTCGCAGCAAGATCTCTTATCTTTCTTCCTCGTTATGTGCAAAAAGGGTCTAGCGAGACGTTTCTGATTCGGATCCCATAACATCTTATTTATGCTCGTGTTCTCACAACCTAGCTTACCGTGACCACAATCTTCTTATCTTTTCTTGTGAGTGTTGCATTTGTTCGCATAATCACTTAAGTCATTGAAAAATAGACGGATTTAAAAGTGAAAGTCGCCCAGAGTCTGACTTGATTTATCGCGGCCCTTGCTGCCATTGTAATTTTTGGGTACCACCGGTGCGGTCTGTCCCCAGATGAACTGCATTTTGTGCAATCATGCCTTTTAATGCAAGCGGCCTATGTGAAAGACAATGATAAAAGCGAAGGCGATGGCATTATAATGCATGACGAATCGTGCTCGACCTAAACGTGCCGTGTGAAAGCAGATATAGTCCGGTGGGAGCAATAGTCCGGGGCTCCTAGACGATAACGGAATAAAGCGTGAAACTAAGTTGCGTAAATTTCAATTGAATACGATTGCCCTATTGTTCCCATTGTTCCCGCCTATGAGTACAGCCGGACAATGTTCTTCCTACCCCGGTCGTATCGCTAAGAGTTTTACCTACCGGGATTTTAAAGATCAACCTGGTCCGACTAGTGTTTTTAATTCATTGTTAGGGTTATATAATCCTTTTTTTCTATGAAAACCACTCGATATTGTCGATAATTATTATTATAGTGTATATTGTTTAATATTGTTTCGGTTTGTACGGGTTTTCTCCTTTAAGAACGCCCTTGCAGGCGTCTCCGCAGTTCGCAAGGTCACCATTTACCATGTTTTAGTTTAAGTCCCGTTGGAAGTTTGTGCACGCAGCCTGAAGGATGGAATGGAGTACAGACTTTTTCTATCGATAAGACCTTTTAGTTTATTAGACCATAAGCCATAGTTTTGTAGAGGGTGTGCAAAATTTGATGCAGTGGGGGCATTATTTGAAAATTATGGCTGCTTGCCATGTCCAAAAATCACTAAAAACCCGTAGCATATTCTGCTTGGGATAAATTTTTTGCGGTACCCACCCACCCCCGGTATTTGTAAGCACGAGGAAGTGTTAGTAATGTATTTGGTCATTACATTACACAAATCTAAATATGGTGTCCAAAAGTCAAATACGCTCGGAATCATTTAAGACTGAGCTTACCATCTTCCAGTATATCTATTTATGATCTACAAAATGCATCCTAAACACCTAACGTTGGTTCCTGCAGAGGTTTTCAAAACTCTTGTTAACAATTGAACACACTCACTCTGCAATATTTACTTAAAGGAAACCCGTACAACGAATACTCTTATACAATATATTCCATCAAATAATTATTGACGTCACAGATAGAGTTGGTTCAACATCGCAAAACAAATTATTTTAAAACCATAAAATGACTTCAAGACCGATCTAGTCTGACCAGGCCGCGATATATTTACAAAACCCGCCGTCTATGTATAACGGTATTCTATACCGCCGGCACATTTGCGTCATCCATAGGAAATTACACATTATGAAAGCTTCCCTGGGTGAGGTGAATTCGCTGTACAACCTGTGCCGTCCTTACGCATAACACGTAGACATACCCATTCACTAGCGCGAATTTCAAATAGCGCTTAGGTCAAAACAAATTATGTAAATGTCATGTTTATGGTTAGTATATTCCGTTTTTTTTTCAATAAACACCACCGACCCCTGTGTTCACTAATTATTTTTAATCAGCGTATATTAAGAAATTATTCTTAGTGCAGGTTCTCCTTAACACCCATATAGGAACGTAGTAGTCCTCTTTTAGCTAAGTGTCGAAGAAGCCCCCGTAATAAACATACCTCGTTAAGGGTCTTTTTGTCTTTTGAAATTATCTTGCTGATAAATACTTGTTATTGTTCCCCGCTTGCCTTGTAGTCTATTTTGCATATGTATACGACCATTCGCTTCTCTCTCTCTCTCCCAATTTGGTGCAATTTCTGTTATTAATGTCGTCGTAAGAAGTTAGAACCCATGTCTCCTTTCACAAATCGCTCCACCAATTTACTACGGACCGGTTATAGGCTTTTGCTGTTTTGGCGCGATGGCTTGGCATGATGGGAGGCTCTCTAATAAAAACCGGGCAACGACCCCATTCGCCGCTCGAACGGAATTCCACGAAGGAATGTCGTGGCACTACCCACTTCCAAAAAACTGCTCTGATTGGGTTGAGAATTTGGCGCCGTAAATGAAGAAAACCCCAACCCACCCTGCCTCCCTACCATCCAATCGCATGAGCGTGAGACTGAGCGACACAATACATAGGGCTCATAAGCGTATTTGAGTAAAATAATACGTAAAAACCAAATATATTACATGTTCATATATCCCTCAACAACCCTCAATTCGTTGATATAACTATGTGTGTGCCAAAAAAAAGGAAAATTGCTATTTTTCGTCAGACACGGCGTCTTAACCCAAATTGTTTTTTATATTTGTTTTCCCTCGCCAAAATACCATAAAATCGTCTATTCTTAGCTTATGTTACATACGCTTTTAAAAAAAAACCTGAATTATGTTAATAACCCGTTGACCTTCCGACCACCCCCCCCCCCCCCCCCCCCCGCGTCACTGTTTGGAGAACACTAAGCAGATTTGTAAAACATCTGTTCATTAACGTTATGACACATTAATTTGTGGGGTGTCAGGGGCGTAGCTACTCATAGGGACAGTGGGACCCCTGACCCACGGCCCCGAGAGGGTAGGGGCCCCCAAGAGATAGGAGACAAAGAGAAGAGGGGAGGGAACAAGAGAAAAAAGAAAAGAGCTAAAAAAGAAGAGAGATATAAGGAGAAGAGGAGAGGGAGAACAAACGTGATTTCAATTTAACAAAACAGGGCCTAATTGCTATCCTCGTATTCCGAGGCCCTTCTAGTGATGCCTGAACCGCTAACGAGAAGGCCCTATCCTTAATGTCAAGTGGCACGACTCCTTAAAATTACTAGGAGTTTACCCATGGCCCCTAGTTATACCAAAATCATAATGGCGTTGGATTCAGTGACCCTTGTTATGGGCCCCGTGGTGGTGGCTTTTGTTATTGTACTTAATTTTGGATCCCTTCTGGACCTATTTGACCCCCATGGCAAATTCTAACCTGCATGCTACTCATTAAATGTCTAGCACTAAGTTTTTCTAGATAATGAGGAAGTGGGGCCCGAACGTTCTAGAGAAGAACGAGAGCGTTTGGAGAAAACAAATGCCATGAGGGCCTTGAAGATTAAGACAAAGCATACTTTAGTTTAGCTGGATTCCAGTGACCCTACGCGTGTCATAGGCTCGCAAGATACCTGTCTGTTTTTTTCCTCTTAAATTTTGGACACACTTCTTCCCGTAGTTGACACAATGGGCACATTCCGCTATTCTTTTAAGCAAGAGGAAGTGTTAGTAATGTCATTTTGGTCAGTACATTACGACAAAATCAAAATATGGCTGCTCAAAATCAAATATGCGCTCGGAATCATTAAAATGAATCTACCTCTTCCAGTATATCTATTTATGATATACCGAATACATCCTAAACCGCACCTAAACCGTGTTCTGCAGGTGTTCCAATTCTGTTGCAATTGAACACACTCTGCAAGTATTATTTGTTAAAGGAGACCCGTACAACGAATACTATTTACAATATCATTCCATAAACTCAATTATTGACCACATATAGAGTGTTTTCATCGAAAACTAAATTATTTTTAACCATAAAAATGACTTTCAAACATCTAGTCTGACCAGGCGCTACTTAAAAACCGCGTCTAGTTTATCACGTGTTCTGCGATACCGCCGGCACATTTGCGTCATGCCAGAGGAAATACACATTTGAAAGGCGTCAACTGGTGACGGTTTATGCCGCTACTGTGCCGTCCGTATCGCATAACACTTATACATATCCCATATACACTCTGCCCCCCCCCAGCGCGAATGTTCAATACGCGTGGTCAAACAAAATGATTTAATTCATGTTTTTATGGTTGTATAATTGCCGGTTGTTTTCATGAAACACTCGACATGTGTTCAATAACTATTTTTAAAGCGTATATTATATAAATTATTCTTAGTCAGGTTCTCCTTTAACACCCCTATAGGAAAGTAGTCTCTTTTGCTAAGTGTCGAAGAAGCCCCGTAATAAAACAATACCTCGGAAAGGGTCTCTTTTGGCTTTTTGAATGATCTTGCTGATAATTACTTTATTTTTTTCCCCGCTTGCCTTGTATTCTATTCTATTTTGCATATGTATACGACCATTCTCCACGTCCAATTTGGTGCATTTCTTTTATGAAATGTCGTCCGTAAGAAGTTAGAACACTCATGTCTCCTTTCAAAAATCGCTCCCAATTTACCAAAACACGGGCCGGTATATCGGATTTTTCTGCTTAGGCGGAATGGCTTGTAGGATGGGAAGGCCTCTACTAAAAACCGGTGCACGCCCATTTCCGCTCTAACGCAGATTCCACGAAGGAATGTCGTGGCTACCCAATTCAAAAACACTGCTCTGATTGGTTGAGATTTTGGCGCCGTAATGAAAAAAAAAACCAAACCTCCTCCCTACCATCCAATCCCAGCGGACCTGCGGCACACAATACATAGGGCTCATAAGCGTATTTGAGGAAATATACTTAACCAAAATATATTACATGTTTCATCCTCAACACACTCAAATTCTTTGATATAACTATGTGTGTGGCCAAAAATAAGGAAAATATGCTATTTTCGTCAGACACGCGTCTTAACCCAAATTGTTTATATTTTTACCGTCTCCAAAATACATAAAATCGTCTATTCGTAGGCCTTCTGTTAATTACTTTTACTGATATTATTGTAATACCTTGACTTCCGACCCCCCCCCCCCCCCGCGTTCAATGTGGAGAACACTAAGCAGATTGTAAAACATATGTTCATTACGTTTAATGAAATAAGTTTAGTGGGGTTGTCAGGGGCGTAGCCTACCATAGGACAGGGTGGACAATGTCCACGCGCCCCGATAGGTTAGGGGCCCCAAGAGATAAGAGAAAAGAGATAGGGGCGGGAAAAAAATAAAAAGAGAAAAGATAAAAAAAAAGAGAGATCCGAGGAGAGGGAGAACAAAGTGATTTCAATTTCAAATTTACAAACAGGGGCCTAATGCTATCACGCGTATTCCGAGGCCCTTCTATGATGCTGATACCGATAAGCGAGAGGCCCATCTAATGTCAATGTAGGCAACTACGGGCATTTAAAAATTACTATGGGGCATTACCCCAGGGCCCCTAGTTCCCAAATCATAATGGCTTTGGATTCATGACCCTTGTTATGGGCCCCGTGGTGGTGGCTTTTGTTGTTATTCTGTACTTAAATTTTGGATCCCTTCTGGACCTCTTTGCCCAATGGGCAATTTAGAAGACCTGCATCTACCATTAATGTCTAGCCCTAGTTTTTCTAGAATAATGAGGAATTGGGGCCCCGAAGTTCTAATGACGAGAGAGTTTGGAGCAAAACAAATGCCCTTGAGGGCCTTGTAAGAGACGACCAAAAGCATACTTTAGTTAGCTTGGATTCAGTGACCCTACGCGTTTCTGAGCTCGCAAGATCCTGTTGTGTTCCTAATTTTGGACACACTTCTTCCCGTATTTGACACAATGGCACATTCAGCTATTCATTTTAAGTAATAACATATTTTTTTGCAGAAATTAGAATTGGGGCCCGGAGATTAAAGGCCTAAGAGATTGGAGAAAGATAGAGAAGAGAGATATCTCTAACACTTTATTTCAATAAATTGGGAAAATTCTCAAATTTTCGGGGCGGGGCTCTCAAGTATTAATAGGGCTTTATTACATGTATTATGTATGCTCTTATTAATTCATTTGCATTCAGATGGACACTGCAAACCGGTTGGACAAAAGTGGTGTTCACAGCAAATACCTGTTGTTGTCAAAACATGGTCCGTTGCTTACCGAGGCGATCATGAAACCCACTGCATGATTTGGTATCCTCATTACCAGTATGGTTTTTGGTTTGATTAAAAAAAATGTAGCTACAATCCTGCATATAATTATATTGACACATTATGTTGTTGCAATTTACCCAACTTTTGTGTCTGCTGATATTTGAACCAACTTTGGCTCACTATCACCCATTTATTACCCAACAAGATTAGCAGTGTATTATTGTAATAAATATATTTTTTTTCTTTAA